>PVIH01012386.1:0-63824 GCA_004025045.1 Sigmodon hispidus | reverse complement strand
GGAGGATATTCTCCAAATCCATCCATTTGCCTGTGAATTTTAGGATATCATTTTTTCTTACTGCTGAGTAGTATTCCATTGTGTAGATGTACCACAGTTTGTTAATCCATTCTTCAGTTGAGGGACATCTAGGTTGTTTCCAGGTTCTTGCTATTACAAATAATGCTGCTATGAACATAGTTGAGCTAATACCTTTGGATTGTGAATGTGCCTCTTTAGGGTATACACCCAGAAGTGGTATTGCTGGGTCCTTGGGGAGACTGAGGGGCCTCCATTTTTAATGTCTTAAAGACAGAAATAACACAGATGAGAAGGAGAAAACTACTTCAGGATCTTCATGTATGCTCATTATTGACAATGATTCCAAGATGACCTTGTTACATAAAGAGATATCTTTGATAGCAGGCAAATAGACGTGACATGGCACTGGGCATTCACAACCCAATGGACAAATCAAACAGTATTGTCTATCACAAGATCACAAGATGGGCAAGATAATTGGGAACTTTTTCTTTTTTTCAGAGTTCATATAGCTCCAAACCCACGCAGATAAACAGATTAATTCATGATACTCCATTCAAGTGTTTTAAGTGGCACTTTTAATTGCTCTACTCTTTTGTGAAGCCCACCTGTCCTTTGAATTTGTGCATAAAAAGGACTCTTCCTCACAGATATCTATATGTAGAAAAAAATTACCATGTACTTCAAAGAGAGACCTATGAAAATGTGAAAACATGATTCAGAAATAAAATGTGACTTTCAATGTCACATTTAAGAATTTATATTTGATTTTTCTTCTAACAGTTATTTATATTTCATTCTGAGCACAATGGGTATTTTTTTTAAATAAAGCTGTTATTCTTCCTACAGAAATATTTTCTACAGCTTCATGATTTTATTTATCAACCAGCAAATAAAAAATAATTTAGAAAAATGAGCAGAGAATGACCTGATGTGGTGGGAGGGGGAAAGGACCTTGAATAAAGATATACAAGGATAGAAAGTGTGACTTCTTTGTTCATAATAATAAAAGAAAAAAAGAAAAATGAGCAGATTTACACTCTATTTTCTAATGTTTGTTCATTGACTTTATTACAAAATGTTAGTTATGAAAATAAACTTAAATGCACATGCAAAAATATAAGTTCAAGGAGTCAGTAAATGATAAAAACACTCAGTTTCAAACAAATATGTTTCTTTGTTTCTTTCTATGTGAGTTTAGTTCAAACCAGTTGAGCAAATTTCATCTTGGAAATTATATTATGCTTTATTGACCTGTCATAAAAATGAATATAATATATAATTTGTATTGAACTTTAATTTAAATTACTGACTTTGAAATTTAATGTGTTTAACTGAAATACATTATATGGCAATGAATTTCAATTTATTTTATGAATAAAGAGCTTAAGTTCTTAGAGACACACTATAATGCAAAGTTAATTTATTGCTATGATAAATTTTAAAAATCCTAGTTAACTTTTATTTAATTTCTAAATTCCTCAAATCACCTTCTCAGCATTTTTAAAGTGTCCATTGTTCTAGTAACAAAACACAAATAAGTTTGAGAAGAAAATGTAATAAGAATTATTATTTCACAAGAAATTAATGTATTATTGTAAATTTTATTAGGAGTCAGAAAAAAATAGTTGGCTATATAATTTCATTAGTATGACCTGCAATAAATTATTAGGTATCTCAAGAACTGAATTTCCTGGGTCTTTAATTTCAAAGATAAGTAGGTAAAGTTTAGTGTTTCTATATTTTGTTTTCCACAATTGTTGGGAGAATATTTTATCTTTAGAAAGTTATGAAATAGTCACAGATAAAAGGAAATAGTCAAATTATAGCTGCATAACTACAACTCATAAATATAAGGAAGTAGTCAAATTACAGCTACATAATTGAATCATAGATGCTATAAGAACAATTAAATTTCATTGTTTTAAAAACCAATGCTCCCAATTAGCTAAGAAGATCTACTCTATTTTCCCTACCTAGAAGGTGTGGGAAGAAATGAGAGAAGGAGATGATTGAATGAGAGGAGTAGCAGGGAGGGGGAAAAAAAAGAGATCGAGATCTTAATAAAGGAAGCCAATGTGGAGTTGGAAAAAGACCAGGTGCTAGGGTAACCTACAAGAGTTCACAGGATGTCCCTAGCTAGGTCTCTAACCAATAGTGAAGGTGTTGCCTAGACAGGACTTCCCCCATGATCAAATGAATAGCTACCCCGAGAGCTATCACAGAACTTACATCCAACAATGAATAGAGGTAGAGGCAGAAGCAGAGATACATGGCTGAGCACTGGGCTGAGCTCCTGGTCCAGCTGAGAGCAGGGGAGGAAGTCTATATGAGAAAAGGGGTAGGGTTTATGAGGGAAATTCCAATAGTGATGGCTGGCTGGAGCTCTGGGAAGCTCACTGAAAAAGAACATCCATTAGGGAACCTTCAAGAAAAGAAACTAGGCCCTCTAAGGATAGGCAACTGTCCACTGACATGGGCAGTATGTGGCGTCTGAAGGGAAGACTGTGTTTCTATATGTGGACTAGCACTTTGGAGCCCATTCTCTCCAGAGGAACACCTAACCCATTTTTGACAATAGGATGAGAAAATTGGACCTACCTGGAGTGGATGCTGAGCTGATCCACCTTGGGACTTCTTGCCCTTTTGGGGGAGGAGATAGGGGGATGTGGAGGAGGGAGGCTGAAGCTTGACTGGGAGGGATTGGGTGGAAGAGCAATGGGATACATGAAAAAAAGGACTTTATTTTATAAAAAATTAAAAGATTTTACCAAACCATAAAAAAAAACCCTAAAACCTACAGTTTGGTGGCTGGAGAGATGATTCAACAGTTAATAGTGTCTATTGCTTTCTGAAAGAACTTACTTGGTTTCCAGCAAGTATGTAAGGTGACATACAGCTATTTTAACACCAGCTTCAGGGTAATCTAACACCCTCTCCTGTGTCTATGGGCACTTACACCCATATGTTCAGGTGCACACTCAAACACACTCAAATAAATATAAATAAAAATAAGCCTTAAAAGATATGAATTGTATCAGTTTCAGTTAGGCTTCCCTTGAATTTCTTTGCCTTGTTTTGTGTTGTTCAGCTGCTGGAACATAAAATTTTCTTTGTTATATGATATATACATCATTAAAGGTTTAATTCTTTATATAAAGGTTAACAATACCAAGTGATATACAGACCTGTTTGTAGAATGCTTTTGATGGGTTGGGGAATTTCATATTTCACAGATATAGCCTGATACAGCCTGTGTAATCAACTAATTTGGTGTTCCAAGGTTGCCATGAGAACATCCCTGGATTAGGCAACTAGTCTTAGGAAAGATGAAAGGAACATATTAGGGTATCAGGGAACCTTACAGATAAGTCTTACTGATTATCCCTCGTCGATAAGACAGTCCATGTTTTTGGGTGAAGAACCCACATGTGCCTATTTGTGCCCTGTTTGTTTCCATTAGCATGGTGTCTCCCACTTTTATTTTGATAGGTATGGCTCTCTTCTCTCTGGCTGCTCCATTATCCCCATGCTCTTTGTCTTTCCTTGTGTTCGTGGAAACATACCAATGTAGCCTGATTTCACATATTAGCGACTGCTGAAAGTGCTCCAATAAATGTGGGCATTCAAATATATTTTTACTGTGCTAATTTTATTTCCATTGAGCATGAACACAGAAGTGGGTTATCCATGTCATAGGATATATAGTTCTTAAAGACCCAACACACTAATCTCTGTAAAGACTGTGATAATTTACATCTCTACAACCATAAATAAAAGTTCTCTTTTTTCCAAGTCTTAGTAACCTATGCCCCCAGTAATCATTATAACTGGAGTAAGAATGAACGTCATTGTAGTTTAGACTTTCATTTCTTTGGTGCAAATGATAACTTCTTCCATATTTTGGGGCCATTTTTATTTATCTTCCTTCCTTTCTGTCTTTTTAAATTTTTTCTGGAAGCATCTATTCAGATCACTCACAATTATTTGATTTTGCTTTTGGTTAAGACTTATTTCAGTTTTTTAGATAGTCTATATATAAAACTCCATCTGCTGACTAGCTGGTGAATACCTTCTCTCATTCACTCACTAGGCTATTTCCTGATTCTTCTGTGCCAAAGAAGCTTTTTAGTTTGATGTGATACCTCTTGTCAGTTTTGCTTTTGTTTTCTCTGCTGTTTGAGTCTGTGCAGGAAATCACAATCTGTACCAATGTCTTGAAATCTTTTCTCTTTTTTTTCTAGTGGTTTCAAAATTGTATGTCTTTGTTCCATTTTGACTTTATATTGTACAGACGATTGGATAAACATCAGACTTCAGGTTTCTGCTTGCTGATCTGTAGTCCTAGCATGACTGAAGAGCTAGCTATCTTTTCTGCCTTTCAGATTTTGTGCACTTTACTGAGAATCAGTTAGCTGTAGATAATGTGGATTTGGTTTTTTTCTAGATCACTATTATCTTACATTTGTCTATATATCTCTTTTAATGTTTTGGCTACTGTGTCTTGAAACAGAGAATGTGATGTCTACAACTTTTTAATTTTCTTTTTGCTTATGATTGTGCTCCTTGGACTAACTCTTGAATTATCTTCCTTCTGGTCCCATAAATCTAAAGAATGTCCTTACTATTTTTCATTATTGCTTTATGTCTAAAAGTCTTTGGGGGGTATGGAGATTGACTATCAATCATTGAAGCTGTGAAAATGAATAGTATTTCCACTTTGTTTATTTACTCTTAAACCTTTTCAGGAGTTCCTTAAAATTATGTTCAATACAGTAGTTCAAAGAGTTAAGAGTGAGGATACATATGTGACATACATTTGAAAACTTCTTGATAAATCTATCAGACCTCAGAAAGAGTCAGTTTCTCTTGTAATATGTTCTACTCAATGTAAGAGGTCTCAGTTGTCTTTCAGATGAAAATGATGACTTGGTGAGAATTTGGATTGAACAGCTGCTGCTGAATCTGGGCAGGAGGAAAGAACTGCAACCTGCTGCCGCCACATCCATGCCCTATTGGTGAACTGGCATTCAAATGTGTCAGGCACGTTTTATGTGATAGTTAGGATGAAAGGAATGTCTCTGTCCTCCTTATATTCAAGCTATTATCTCTTTAACTCATGTTCTTACACCAAAGTTGGAATGTTACTGAGAACTAATATCACAGAATGGAAGATATAAGTACATGGGGAAATAACTCAGAGATCTGGAGCCTTGAATTCTACTCTATAATCTGGCACAACCTAACCTTATAACCTTTGGCAATTTAGCTTGCTGTGGCTGCCTTTCTTCGCTGCTAAAACAGGATTGTTTCTAATGAGGTTGTTGGTGTTTGCACACCCAGGAGTTCCCAAAGGAAGATGAGAGTCAGCAGTTGTGTTTGTCCTTTGTTATTCTGAGCCCTATCAGGCCAGCTCTCAAGGTCCCAGCTATCCTTTCACACCAGCTCACTTGGATAATAGACCTGAAATCTTGATTATTTTCTGAATATCCATGCAACCACTGCAAGTTGATCTTCAGAGATTTTTACACTCCTCAACATTTTACATTGATATCGATTGTTTTCTAATAAACCTGGGACTCTCGAGATTGTAGAAGTTAACAATTTCCTGATATATTATAACTCTCCTTAATCTAACTTCTTACTTTGTTCTAAACTGTTATTGAGGCTGGATTCACTGGAAGCTGGGAGGTAGAATAGCCGTTCTAAAAATTCTCTATGGAAAACAAATATGGGTTGTAGCAATTGTTTCTTAAACTATTTATTTTTTTTTTGTATACAGTATACAGAAAAGGGTACCAGATATCACCATAGATGGTTATGAGCCACCACTTGGTTTCTGGGAATTGAACTCAGGACCTCTGGAAGAACAGTCGGTGTTATTAACCTCTTAGCAATCTCTTCAGCCTGGCAATTGTTTAAAAAATAATCAAGAATATACTTTTGGTCTCTCACAAAAAAAAATAGTTTCTGTTCCTTGAAACATTCCAGATAGGTCTGAGAATACAGTTTTAATCTGAATAAAGTCAAAGCATGCGAATGTGCTAGATTATGTAGCATAGAAATATATTTGATATCATTCATATCTCAGAGACATTCTTAGCACATATTTTACCCCATTTAACTTCTATGTGAGTAATCCCCAATTATTTCATCAGTTGGATGTCCCCAATATAGTTTCCTACTATGTATCCTATTCTCAAACTACAGACAGATATTTTATTTAGGCCAAACTGAAATAAGAATGTCAACTCCTTTACATGTATCTATTAGGGTATGTACATACATTTTGTAGGTGAAAGTTTTCTATGATGAAATTTTAAATAAAATTTATATAATTGTAATAAACTTGGAAATATAAAATAAACACATAAGTTAAAAATAGACTGATTCTATTTTATGTGTGTGAATGTTTTGCTTGAATGTATATATATATATATATGTACTACATACCTGGTGCCCCAGGAGGCCAGAATAGGCACCAGATCACTTAGAGCTAGAGTTATAGATGTTTAGGAATCATCTGAGGGTTCTGAGAGTTGACTCTGGGTCTTTGGCAAGAAGAAGAGTGCCCTAACCTGTTGGAACTCTCTCTCTAGCACTGTGTATATAATTTTAAATAATCATTTTATAATCACCTTAGGTTATTCATTTGTACTTTTAAATTACTAATGAACTCAGAGGAAACACTCCTCTGTGAACTGACCTTGCTTGGCTTTCAGCTGGCAATTATCTGCTAACCTTACCATCCAGAGTGAGCTTAAGAAATTGGGATCATACTGTGTCTTTGATACAGAACAAAACTGTCACAGAAAATGTAGTTACTAGAGCATCTTCAAAAGTTTGTGGGTTTTTTCCCTTACTCTTTTCTGATAGGAAAAAGTTACAAAGATTTCTGAAGTCAGATCTTGCTGTTTATTTCTTGCTTGATGTTTCCAAAGCCAAGAGACTGAAACCATTCCCTAACCTTGGATTTGTTCATAAATATACACTTAGGTATGTAGCATGAACCCGTGGACACTCACTTACTGCTTAGCAGTTCTCCATCGAGCAGGAAAAGATCATCTAGGAAGGTATTTGAAAAATTCTCATGAAAATGTCATAATAGTTTTGGACAATTTGGAAGACTAAGGAAGAGACATAGTTGAAAAGGGACAATTGGAGTTGCAGACTGTGACAAGGTTGGAGACTCGATAGGACCCACACCTCTCACATTTCTGATGATGGTGATAAAAGAAGATAAGAAAATTTGATGAGGAAAACTGATTAATTGAGGTCATATTCCTAGGAATGTCCAGAAAATGACTTTAAAGGCACTAGAAAGCAATTAAAATATTTTTAAAGTACAAGAAAAACATTTAAGTTGATATTTCATAAATTATGAGTTTCTGTACAGCTAATCACATTCTTGGCTTGATGAAATTTGACAAATTTTTAATTACATTTTTAGTGTATAATAAGACCAGATCATAAAAGAATAGGACTGCTGAAATCAAGTGACATGCAAAGGGCTTGAATTCAAAACGTTTAATTTCATTTTTCAATTTTAAGTTAAAAATATCAATGTTAATTGAACAAGGCAAAATTATAACCTTATTTACATAAGTAACTGATGTTTTTATTGAAACAAACCTCTTTTTATTAATCTTACTGGAAATTTTATTAAGATAAATTAGGCCTCTATCCAAACCATATGTCTTCTCACAAAAAATATAAAGTGATATGCTAACTAAACAAGCTTGATTACATTTGGCTTCATGTTTATCCATCTAGATAAACTCAAGATTTAGTGTGAAGTGAAAGAGATGCATTGCGTTCCAACTGAATCACTTAATATAGCCTTTTCATTAATGATGTGTGTAAGTATCTATTTCTCAGGAATAAAAGAATAACTATTTCTGCAACATGTTGTATTTCTGTGAAAATATAGAAAAAGTATCTACTCCAAATGGTCAAAGATGTCCTGGTATAACCCTTAACATTGTCAATAGAAGTTGTTTTGAGAAAGACTCTCTATGGTTAGGAGTAGGCCACTTCCTGAACACAACATATATATGCTGTGTGTTGTGAGGCAAGGACTTGATTTTGTCCTCATTTGTCCAGTTGGACATTGTTCACAGCAAACAACACAAATGATCATGCATATCAGTTATGCATATAAGAATGAAATAAAAAGATGAAGACTAATTTACAAAGTAAGCAACTCTGAGATTACAGGTTCATGCACTCTCCTCTTGGAGAAACCGAACCCTTGTCTTCATGCTTGAGAAACAAGTACTTTATCCACTGAGCCATCACCTTAGCTTTACACAATTTATTTTATGTAATATACATCACACATATATAAGAGTACACACACACACACACAGAGACAAACATATATATATGTCTATATCAGCTATATCAATATATATGTGGGTATTTTGTCTGCATGTATATATGTATGCCATGTGCATCTCTGGTGTTCACCAAGGCCAGAGAGAGTCTCAAAATCCCTAGAATTGAAGTTACAGGTGCTTTTGAGCAGCCATGTGGGTACTAGGAATCAAATCCAGGTTTTCATGAAGAGCAGGAATCACTCTTTACCACTGAGACATCTCTCCAGCACCATTTTCAACCAAATGTTTAGATACCTTAGCAATCTTAAACTGACACATAGAAATAAGTACCACATTTCTTCAAGTTTCATAAACCTTTTTTTTCAGCTTTTCTGTACATGTGCCCAGTGTTTTGAAGATTCACATTCCTTCTTTACAAGATGCCTAAATCTTAGAATTTTAAACTGAATTGATGAGAGCAAAATTTCTTTCCCAGAAATACTCCATAGACAACTGAGCATCAATACACTTCTCATACATAATTTGAAAATGAATAAATTTGCCTAAATTTATTTTCAAAGTAAGAGTTTTTACATTTCAATCAGTGCCCATTTTACACTTCATTATAATAATGAATAATGTTGCTGGCTCAAGTTTAATTTTCTCAAAACTTAGTCTAGGCTTATGGATTTTAATTTGAAATCCTGAAAACCACATTGCTGTTAAGAAATTGTCAAATCTATTTGTTTCTTGAGTTAAATATCATTCCATTTTTTATTTAAAGAAATACATATTTCTACATGGGGACAGATCCAAATTAGAGGCTAGTGTGCCAAGGTTTTGTGGATGAAAAGGAGTTTCAGTATGGTGAAATGGTGGCACAAATTCCAGCACAATATGGTTCATCCTATCATTAACCAGATCTCTAAATTCTTACACTATGGCATACTTATATAAACTAACTGTGAATCTACAAAATACAGTGCTATCAATGGGATGATTATTGTGAAAACACTCATAACTCTTAAATCAGCATTTTTGTACCTAGTTTTTGTAACGAGATTTTCCAGCTCCTGCTTCTGGGATATCCCCATAACTTACTTTGGCCAGTTAAATGATAACAAAGTGTGGGCCAACTTTAGCTTTTACTCTGTTGCTCATGGAACTGTTGGTGACTTGGAAAAGCCCTCTACCAGCCATTGTATCATATGCCTTCAATCCCAGAACTCATGATGCCAAGTCTGGATAATCCCCAAATGAAGATCTGCTCAGATAACACGGTAGCATGCTATATCAGTAAACATAGTCACACAATGATAATAACATAAAAAGAAATAGCTAAATAAATAAATAAAATTGAAAATCTTTTTGATTTTGAAATGAGTTCTAGTCCAATTATGCTAGGTGATAGTCTACCTTTCACAGTGTCCACATTAAATGGTCAGCTACCTACTATCTAGCCTTCACAGTGAGTCCAGATGAGACCAACTCATGTTCCAATGAGCTTCCAGCCCTGCAGAATCAAGGACTCATAAGCAATGAGAAATTCTGGTAATAAGCACTGAGATTCAGAGTGAGTTTGTTGAATTTTTTTTTAAAGCCAATTCAGCTGATTCTAGCAACTATATTATCATTATTTTAAAAATGTTTGATACTTTACATTGCTAATATATTGTATTGATAGTACTCTAATAAGTATAGTTGTATATCATATATGCATAAAGTGCATAGCAGAACCAAACACTAATCTTTAAAGTAAAAGAAAACATTGTTTGTAACCATAGGTAATTCGTTGCAGACAACCACTTTTGTGTGCATGTGGGTCCTTTTGAAAAAGACACATTGCACAGTTTATCCAATTTTCAATCTCATGATTATTATTCCCTATGGTGCTGTTACAATCTGTCTTTTTACTTCCATTTTTTGTTATCTGCATTTTTAGTCTAGCTAAAAGCTTTCATAAAGTTCCTGATATTTTTAAAACCAACTCTAAATGTTTACATCTCTTCCTGTTTTTTAAACATTCTTCCCATTTTCCATTTCACTAATTTCTATTCAATTCTTTCTTGATTTGCTAACTTCTAATATCTTTGGGCTTAGTGTCAGCTCTTTTTATTTCATTCCTGGGCATAATATTAGAAAATTTATTTTAAATGTTTCTAGTGTGCAAGTTTCAGAGAATTTACAGCTATCAATTTTTCTCTTACAATTGATATTTCCAGTTAGTTTGCATAATTTGTGCTTTCAATTTTATCCACAAACTGCTTTTTTATATTGCATATCTATTAGTGTGGTTTTATGATTGTATTTGTTTTTCCATTTTTAATTCAGTGCCAGAATTAAAGATTACATAGTACTTCAGTAGTAATTACTCAAGTAATTAAAGATTACAATGTACCATGTATATCTGTGTGCTTACCTTTCCTAGGGTGCTGGGTATGGATATTATACATTCATAGCATTACATTATATCATTTTGTTTCAGTCTAGGGGACTGGCTTCATTTCTCAAGTGTCTTATCTACTGATAACACATTTCCTCAGTTGTTGTTTCTCTGCAAAAGTGCCTCTCTCTTAATTTTAAAAGGTCAGTTTTGCCTATTTTAAATGTTGGTGTGGAGCTTTATTATTTTCAACACTTTGAATATGTCTTCTTATATCTTCCTTGTAAGACTGCTGTTTTAAATTTGACTTAATCTCAGAGAAGCCTCATTGTACACATGAAGGTGTTTTTCTCTTGCTGTTTTAAAAATTCCTTTTGATTCTTGAATTTTGATGGGCTAAAGAATGTGTCATGTTCCTTAGGGTTATTCTATCTGTATATTTATTAAGATTCTAAAATTTACAGTCAGATTCCAGATATGTAACATAATTTCTCCAAATAGTGCTCATGACATTTCCTATTCTGTTACTTTCACTGTGTAAAAGTGGGTCAGTTGATGGTCTGTACGCCTTTTGACTCTCCCACACATTATCCACAATTTTTGTTTTTGTATTTTTTGATTGGCAATCTCAAATGCACTGTTTTCAAGATTGTTGAATATTTTATGCTTTGCTCAAGTTTTCTCTTCAGCACTTCTTTGATAACACACTTGGGTTTTTGCACGTTAGCTCTACACTTTATGTTTGACTCTGTCATGTTTTCTATTTTATTGTTGGTGTTTTAAGTGTTAATAATTTTTTATGATTTCATTTATTGGTATATATTCTCTCTTAGGTCAATAAGTTTCTTATTTTCAGAAGACATCTCTATTTTGTGTGTAGACATGTTATTTTTTCTATATGTAATTTTTTCTAATTATTCTGAGTATAAATGCCACAAGTGTGCAAATATCTAAAGGCAAGCAGATGCTATTAGACCCCCGTGAAGCTGCAGCTATGGACTGTGAGCTGCAATGTGGGTGCTGGGCACAGAACCCTGGTCTTCCACAAAAGCCAAGCCATCTCTACAACTCAACTAAGCTTCTTTAGCAATCATTTTGAAATAATTATAAGATGATTCAACAGCCTTTATTTCTTTATATCTAATCCATTCCCCATGTTTCTATTTTTCTTTCATTTGCCCACTTGCCCACTTGCCCTGTTTGTTTACATTTTTTTTATTTTATTTTATCCCTGTATATCCTTATTCAAGGTCTCTTCCCCCTTCCAGCACATCAGGTCACTCTCTCTTCTCCACAACTCCCATCCCCTCTCTGGGCGGGCAGCAGGCAGTCCCAAGGTCCTGCTGTCCCAGTATTGCTTAGTTCAGCCTCCACTCCTGGCAGATCCAGTTTTCTCCCCACAACCTCAAGACTTAGTCAAATGCTACTCTAGGGGAAGCGGGATCCAATGAGTCAGTCCGAGGTGTTTCTGATCCCAAGCTGTTCAGTGGTTGTGGCTTGCAGCTTGGGCATGCTTTGCTTTTTTCTTGTTTGTTTGTTGGTTTGTTTAGAGTCCACTAATGAGTGAATACATCCTCTGCTTATCTTTCTGGGTTTGTGATAACTCGCTCAGGAGGATATTCTCCAAATCCATCCATTTGCCTGCAAATTTCACATCTTTATTCAGTAATTATATGTACTCATGTTTGGGGCTAAGAGGAAGGAACTACCTCTCTTTATTGATAAAACTTCACTACTACACTGAAAAAAAAACCTCACCAATAGTATATAGAGAGATTTTAGGGCCCTCTCCAATCTTTTTGAGGGTGGAATCTTCTGTTTATGGCTGATGGTTGTCAACTACAGAGACTGAATGGTTTGTTTACCAGGAGCTATATTCTCTCCCTCCTTCTAGTTTCATATTACAGTATCTTATATTTTCTGGTACAATGAGAAACTATAGTCCCTGTAGGCATCCAAAGTCCAAAGATTGACAGCTGCCCCTCAGCATCTCCAGTTAAGTAGAGCAGAAGATAGTCACTTGGAAAATATCTCCATCAAACTACACTGTTAAGATATTGAATTGTCTACTCTTATCTTTTCCCTAAAAAGATGAAAATATATACAGCACATTTTATTCTTTAGACTGAGCTATGTCTAATCAGAGCAAAGACTATTGAAGGTAAAATGGAATGCTGTTTCTTTGTCTTTTTCAATGCAGCATGTGATTTCTTAAGAGTATTGACACTTCATAGCTTCTTAGCTGGCTTCTAGAGTTCTAATTAAGGTCTTCAGGTCATATCATGTTGGTAAGTCAGTGTCTATGGTGGAGCAAGATCTGGAATTTTCTCTCCCACCAATTTACAATTTATTGATGTCTCATGTGATATGTGGTTATATATGCATATTTATATATACTCATATGTGTGTATATGCACACACATATGGTGACTAAATTTTATATTAAGTTTTTATGAGGTATATAAGACCAATATCTTTTATTTAACTTCTTGGCTATTTCATATGTAAATTATATATTTATAAGGAATAATTTAGTAAGATATCTGACCAGCTAAACTTTACTTTAAAATAAGCTGACTCAGTTTTTAATAATTTTTTTTTGTGGCTTACCATCTAGTTTGCTTTTAAGGTAGATTATGAAAATTTTAATGGTTGTGTGAGTATAATAAAGGCTAATACATAATAACAATGCATTTTTATTTTTTCACTAATTTTTAGCATTTGAGCTTCATGTTTTAAAAGAAAAAAAATGTTGATATTACAATTCAAAGAGAACTGAGAGTTGTTTCAGCAGTTGAGAGCACTTGTCCTTTTAGAAAGTCCAAGTTAAGTGCCCCGCACCCAAGGTGGGGTAACTCATAACTACTATCCTGGGATTTTAATTGCTGAAAAAAGACATCCTGACTATAGCAACTCTTATAAAAGAAAACACTTAACTGAGGTGGCTTATAATTTCAGAAGTTTAGTCTATATCATGGTGGACATGGTGGTGTGAAGGCAGACATGGTGCTAGAGAAAAAGCTGAGAGTTCTACATCTTGGTAAACAGGCAGCAGAAGGTGTCTGCCACACTGGGCCTGGCTTGAGTAGATATAAGTCCTCAAAGTCCACCTTCATAGTGACATCCTTTAACAAAACCACACATCCTAATAGTGCCACTTTCTACAGGCCAAGCATTCAAACACATTAATCTACAGGGCCATACTCATTCAAATCACCACATTCCATTCCTTCTCCCCCCATATTCTTGAAGCCATAACATAATGCAAAATGCATTCAGTTCAATGTCAAAAGTCCCCTTAGTCTACCACAGTCTCACCAATGTTTAAAAGTTTAAAGTCTCTTCTGAGATTCATGCAATCTATTAACTGTAATCCTTTATACAATCAAAAGGAAAGAGCAAATCACATACTTCCAATATATGATAACACAAGATATAAATTCTCATTCTAAAATGAAAGAAATGGAGCATAATGAAGAATACTGGACCAAAACAAGACAGAAAAGAAGTTAGGCAAATTCCTAATTCTGCATCGATATGTCTGATGTCAAAACATCTTCCAGATCTCCAACTCTTTTTCGTTTTGTTGACTGCAACACACTTCTTTCTCTTGGGCTGTTTCCATTCTCTGTTGGCAGCTTTTTTCAGCAGGTATTCCATGACTCTGTCATCTCTAACATCTTGGGATCTCCAAGGTAATCTAGGCTTTTACCTTCACAATTTCACACAATGGTTTCTCTGTGCCTCCATTCTGTACACCCCTGACACATGCCTGGCCTCGGCTTCTTTCCTTTGTCAAAATGGAATACTCCTTAACCCCATTTTTCCTATCCTTGATTCTAAAGCCAAAACCATATGGCCAAAGTCACCAAGTTTTAATGCTTACTAGGGCTAGAACATGTCCTTGGTTTAATTATATCACCAGCATTCTGTTTTCTATGGTTTCCTTAACTGCCTAAGTTTGGCTGTTCTGGAACTGTCTTTTAGATCAGGCTGGCTTCAAACACAGAGATCCATCTGCTTTTGATTTTGAAGTGCTACTAAACCACCCCACTTGGCTCTGAGCTTTTCCTTATTTCTTTTTCACAAGTTGGAAGCTTAGCTGGGTGGGACCTTGACCTGAGGTCACCAATTCCGTTTTTTCATTTCTTACCCTGTATACATTCTTAAATGCAGGACTTGGCTCCATTCCACTTTCTGGTGCTTATTTTCCCCTCAAATTGGACATTTTGTATTTTTCTTTGCTCAGCTTGCTCCTTTTATTATAAGAATGAACATTAATATCTATACAACAACAGAGTCAATATTAGGCTGTTTTAAGATTTCCTCTGCCAACAGAATTAAATAAAATCTCCTCACTTTAGCCTCAGGTAGACTCTTTGGGCATGGGCAAAATTAAGTCATATTCTTCACCGAAATAACACAAGAATAATTTCTTGAAGGAATACTAAAATTCTTCTCTAAAATGTCTTGAGCCAGATCCCTCAGAGTTCAAATCATTCTCAGCATCACTCACTGTCTTCCATGCTCTACTAGTATGGCCCATGAGGCAGTGCTTAAAGCAGTCCACTGATTTCCTAATCCAAACTCCCAAAGTCCAGGTTCCTCCAAACAAAAGCATGGTCACTCCTAGTCTTACCCTGGTCTCTGCTACCAACTTTTGTCTAACTTATGGTTTCTATTGCTGTAAAGAGACACCAGGATCATGGCAATTCCTATAAAGGAAAACATTTAATTGAGCCTGGCTTGTAGTTTCAGAGGTTTAGTCCATTATCCTCATGGTGGGACATGGAGGTGTACAGGCAGACATGGTGCTGGAGAAAGCTATATCTGCGGGCCAGAAGTAGTCTGCCGCAAGGAGCCTGACTTCACCATCTGAAACCCCAAAGTGGTTTCACAGTGACATGCTTCCTCTAACAAGGCCACATCTCCTAATAGTGCCACTCTCTTTGGCACTACTAGAGCATTCAGACACATGAGTCAGTGAGGGCCATAGCCATTGAAAGCATCATAAACACGTGGTAAGCCAGCTTCAGGGAATCCAATACACTCTTCTGACCTCATTGGTCCCACACATATATACATGCTACATGCAAAACTACACAGACACAATCATTTTTTTAAAAAGAAACCCTTGCCTCAATTTTAAAATTCAAAATAAACGGACATATTTGTTCTATAAAATTATGATTCTAATTTATGTACCATGATAAAGTATTAATTTTTTAAAATTTGAATTTATAACATTAAGAAAATGTACTGGGAAATATTTGATTGCCGAATGGACATATAAATTACAGTTGTTACCTTGTAGAAATATGCTATAAATGAAGTCTATGCCCTGATGATAGATTTAGAGCAGACTGGTTTGAGTCTACCTACGAATTTCAACTCTATTCACTGGAGCATTCCTTTTTCCAGCAGGAATAATACTAGACAATGTTTATAAAGGAGTGTGAAACCTTATTAGTGGTCTCTCTCTCCTAAGTAAAAATAAATGAGGCACAATAAACAGATTTTCTGTGTCTATTTTCCTTTTGTGAATTACTTCCTTGGTGTAAGTATCCTAATTTCATAACTCTTCTAATATTTATACTCATGTGCCTGTAGATAAAGCAAGATAATTATGAAGATTTGGTGATCTTACAATCATTTCAAGGGCAGCAATGGAAACATTTACAAATAGCAATTATTCATCCAGATTGCTATGCTGATTTATTCTTTTATAAAAGTAATTTTACTTTAAAAATCTTGCAAATTACAAAAGCAGGATAGCCAGGCTACAATACACAACTCCTGAGCAGTTAGATAACAGAAGGAACTTAAGAGAAACATCCATAGATTTCCCCCTGGGAAAGGGAAATAGAGAAGATCTTCTGAGTGTATGAACTGGCTTCTCAGAGACCATCCCCTATACAGGAACATTTTACTCAGCCTTAATGCTGGGGGGAGGGCCTTGGTTCTACCTCAACTGGATATGCCAGACTGAATTGACTCACCTTGGGAGTCTTTGCTCTCCCTGGGGAATAAATGGGGGGATGGGGCAGGGGTAGGCTGAGGGAGGACTGAATGGGGGAGAGTGAAGGGGACTAGTGGTGGGTATGAGAAGAATGTTTTAAATAAATAAAAAAGTAAAAGAAAAGTATAAATAAAGAAATAAAACTTTGAAAATTACAAAACCAAATAAATAAAGAAAGTAAAACAGAAAGAGAAAAAAGAAAAAACGCACCACATAGTTACATTACCAAAGGTACTCAAACAAGTGCTTGCCCAGACCCAAACACTAAGCCTTTCAATGAACTACTATACAGCTAGAAGGGTCATTCTGAAGCAGTGTCATTTTGCTTTGGGTTGCACACATTTTTATCAATTACATTTTCATGCCTGTATCCAGCACGGTTTACTATTGTCAGCAGCATGATTTGATTTCTTAAGATGGCTGTGAGCTATTATTGTATAAAGTCTCAATAATACTTTCACCAATCAGAATAAAAAAATTAAAGTTAAAAAATTCAGTGTCAGCCAAATAGATTAATATATACTGGTTATGAACTTTTGGCAAACATCTCTGAACCCACTTTTCTTTCTAGTTAAAAAGTCATCACAAGAATCATCCTGAGGTCTTTTATTTCTCAATTGCTGTAGTGTAACAATTCATTAAGCAGCACGGAAGTGAGTGACATAGTGAATATACATCTAAGGGTGTATTGTACATCTATCTCTATTTCTACATTTTCTGTTTTGTTGCTAGAGAAAATAAAGGTTTCTATTACTGTGCTCTAAAACAAATGAGCTCACTTTTCTAGATAAACTATATATGGAAGGGAGATGCACGTACCACAATGATCTAAGATTATAGATGGTTATATTTATTGGTTGAATTTTAAGGTCTCCTAAGTTTGGAATAAAAGTATTGCAAAGCATGTTGCTCATTTGTTATCAAAGCTCAAATTAAAGTGTTTCCAGGAATGCTTTTTTTTTTTCAGAAAGGTATTAAGTTTATTAAAATCTTTTTTTAAAAAAAAACCCCACAACTGTTGAATATGGCATTAGGGACTTATTTACACGCTTTATGCTAGAACACCGGTTTTAATTAGCATTTCAAATAAGTTTTTCCTTCTAGAAATTAATGGTATTTCAAGTCTTGGTAGAAGATTAATGAAAACATTAAATGACTCCCCAGTTAAAAGCAGATAAACTAATGCCTTTGAAATGTTCTAAATGGAAGCCAAGTGGTGGTTGCTCACACCTTTAATCCCAACACTTGGGAGGCAGGCAGATCTCTGTGAGTTGGCCACCCTGGTCTTTGTGAGTTCCAGGACAGCCAGGATTAGGAGAAATCCTGTCTCATAAAAAACAAAAACAAAAACAAAAACAAAAACAAAAACAAACAAACAAAAAAACCCCAAAACTTTAAATGATAACTACTGTTTGAACACAAATTTTCGCAAAATTATTCTTGTGACTTATTCAGACAATCTTTGCTTACAAAGGCAGACATGAAAAGGTAAAAGTAACACACATGAGTACTCTTCCACTTAAGTACATGTTCCCTGGCTACACTGTAAAGGATGACTTAGGGTTTCCAGAGCTTCAGGAGTCCATCTTCACTATAGGTGGCAATCAGGTTCTGATGCGGGTGATGTGCAATTCCAATCACATCCTTCTCATGAACCGTCAGCGTTCTCTCCAGCTTGCCAGTGACTGTGCTGAAACAGTAGAGCACGAAGTCCTCCCCAACACAGTAGATCCACTCACCATGTGGGGAGAGGGCACAGCAAACAAAGTCACCACATTCTCTTTTACCAGAGCTGAAGCTTCTCACAATCTGCCCCTGCATGTTTATGATGACCACTGTATTTGATCAGTTGCACACAACAAAGTGCTCTGGGTTTTTAGGAAGCAGAGTAACACTATTGACGGTAATATCTGTCCCTGCAGTACTACCCAAGGATTTAAAGGTATTTGAACATTCCGTGGTCTTCATATTCCAGATCTTCACAGTGCCATCAGAAGACGCACTGATAATGTAATGTCCATCTTGTGTAAATGTTGCCTCATTAACAAAGGAGGAATGGCCTCGAAATTCCTTCAATGTTTTTCCAGATTTTAAACCATGAATTCTTATTGTTTGGTCAAAAGACACACTAAGAATCTGACTGCTATCCTTAGAAAAGCTCAGACAGGTGACACCTTTACTATGTGCCCTTTCAAATCTTCTTAAACACTGTCCACTCTGAATCTTCCACACCTTAATCTTTCCATCTTGGGCCCCAGTTGCAAACATTTCAGTATCTCTGCTGAAACACATGCAGAGGACAGCGTCATCCATCATCATGAAGTTATCCTGGGCCTGGTACTTAAGATCCTTCCTGATTTTTCCTGTACTAAAGTTCCACACTTCAATAAATCCATCAACAGATCCAGTGACCAGATACTGACCATCTGGAGAGAATCGAGCACACTCCACATGCGATTTCTGACCAAACTTAATATGTCTGCTCAGTTGTGTGGGAAACTTTTCTTCTTCCACATCTTTGACAGCTGCTTTGCCTCGAAACAAATCTATGGTCATACCAGGAGGAAGCAGGCCCTGGTGCTGCTGCCACTTCAAGGCCTGTCCCAGCAACGCCATGAGATGAGATGGAGGCACCACACTGACTTCCCCTGCGAAGGCCTGGGAAATTGCCGCCCTCCTTTTCTCTTTGCTGCTCCCATCTGGATATGCCTCACGAGGATCAAAGTAGGACCTGGCTAAGAGGTTTTCCAGATGAATATAGCGCTCTGGTTGTGTTTGCTTCAACATAATCATGGGGTCTGTCTGCCTCAGCAGTGACCTGGCAGCACCCAATTCACGAAGTTCTATCAATTCCAGAACAACCTGTTCATAGAGATCAATAAGGGTTTTGTCTGGCAACTTCAGAGACTGTATGGCCTGTAAAACAGTATCCCAATGGCCACTATTAATATCAGCCACAAAACTTTCAATGCTGTCCACAGTATTGAGAGAGACAGTAGTCTCCTCCTGTAGGGTGGCCAGTGCCCGATGTAAACTGTTCTCCTTCAAGTATTGCATGATGAGACGAATCACGTCGGAAGACTCGATTTCGATCGACATAGCGGTGTTGCTCGGGATCCAGGCCCCTTTCAGCACAGACCCGGTCTGTACAACACTTCGTGACACCTCCGGTGGCCGCCTTGCGTCACTTCCGCTCAGCTAAGGTCAAAGGGTGAAGAGGGAGCCACGGAGGATGCCCAGTGCTTGAGGTACCGGACCTAACGTGCTTGTTAAATCTGTCTGTCGCTGGGGACGACTCAGAATTAAAGGCAACTGCCGCCGATCCCGACGACCTGAGCTCAGCTAAGGTCAAAGGGCGAAGAGGGAGCCACGGAGGGTGCCCAGTGCTTGAGGTACCGGACCTAACGGACCTAACATGCTTGTTAAATGTTTGTCGCTGGGGACGACTCAGAATTAAAGGCAACTGCCGCCGATCCCGGCGACCTGAGCTCGATCCCCGAGACCCGGAGGTAGAGAACTGACTGGCGTTGCTGTCCTCTGGTAGTCCCAGCACCAGGAAGCACACTAACAGAGGCTCGGATCACTGTTTCCAGGATTGCTTTTTATGGTGAGTTATTATGAATATATTTTTCTGTTTTAATCAACCCCTTAACTATTGAAATGTGGTGAATTACTAACTACAATGCATTGATGTTTTAACTATAAACTTAAGTCCCCATTATCAATGGGACTGAAAAAATCAATATTGTCATGTTACTTGTTGAATTCAATACCATTGTATGAACTCTAATGATTATAATACCTTTTGTCTTACTGTCCAAAATATTTGGACCATAACTCATGTCATTAGAGACTATTAAAAATGTATTGGCTGTCATCATTACCAAGGGTCTTGATATAAATTGGAAACTTTGTCTAAGGATCATTTGTATGAGAATGCTGTCCACCTTCGGGAAGACTGAACAACCAAGGCTTCTAATTTAAATACAATCTCCTTAAGTAAAAGAAGGAAACTTTAAAATGTTGTGCAGAGTGGATCTTTGAACTATTTCCCATTAAATTAAATGGGTGACTTTATTTTAATTTAATTTCTCAGGAAAACTTGACATTTAGAATATATCTTCCTCATCTAATAATTGAAAGAATCAAGATGGCATATTTTTGCTGGGAGTGATGTACACATACCTAATCACAGTCCTCAGAAGTCTAAAGCAAGAAGGTACAAGTTTGATGTTAGTCTATGATACACAATAGAACTCTGCTTCTAAACAAACAAAACAAAACTAACTAAAAGATAATACCCACCAATATATTTGAAAAGCAAAAGTTTCTACAAACATCTTGCTTCTTGTGCAGCTGGATTATATCTGCCTTGACTCTACCTATCTTCTTCCTTTGTCTCTCTTGGACTTCCCACCTGGTTGTCCTTTGTCTTGCCAGAGGCCAGAACAGCTTCTTTATTAACCAGTGGTAGTAGCACATATTCACAGCATACAGAAAGACCATCCCACAGCACCCTGTTGTACATGCATGTGTATGTGTGTTTCTTTCCTTTCTTCAATCTTTCCCTTTCTTTTTTCATAATTTCTTTGTGAAAACAAGTTGCTATGTGAACTGTTCGAGGAAAATATCAACATGGCAAAGAACTGGAAAAGGCTTTTGACCACCCACAAGAAAAGAGATGAGGCCCTACCAATCCAACTCAGTTATAGAACTGAACCTACCTGAGCGTGGAAAGAAATCTTTCCTTGGCCAACTCATTAGGTGAGATAAAGTTCCCAGACATCATCTTGGGTCTGCTTTTTGTTTTGTTTTGCTAAAAACAAACAAAACACCTAAAGAAAGTGACTTACTCCAATAAGCTATGTCTGGATTAATGGTCCATTGACTTGAAAGATACCTTAGTCCATTTGGGCTGTTAGAACAAAAAACAAGCAGCTCTCAGTTAATTCTACAAAAGACTGCCATCAGAATAAAATAGAAAATTATCTGAACTTGTTTAAATATGTGAACCAGATACTTTTTAAGAATAAAGATTTATTTTCCAAATTTTGCAAGCTAGAAAATTATAAAGTACTAGAACATCTGGTATATAATGATGATCAAGTTCTGATAGTAAGAACTTGCCTTGTCCTAAAATAAAGGCAGATTGAGAGAGCACCTGAATTGCTTTCTTGTGACTCTAATTACATTCCTGAAACATGAACCTGACAAAGCAACCCAATAGGAAGAAAAAGGTCCCAAAAACAGACAAAAGAGTCAGAGCTCCCCAACACTCCCAACTGTTTGTAGTCCTACAAGAACATCAAGCTAGGCAACCATAATAATGAAAATGCAAAGACCCAAATCAGATGCATACAAACTCTATCATCGTCATCTTAGACTCTATGAGGCCTTTTACATAAATTTTAAGATATTAAAAATAGTGCCTCT
Organism: Sigmodon hispidus; assembly: GCA_004025045.1. NCBI lineage: Eukaryota > Metazoa > Chordata > Mammalia > Rodentia > Cricetidae > Sigmodon > Sigmodon hispidus. Next base: position 41,650 of record PVIH01012386.1, on the reverse strand, counting down.
TTCACTTTTAACATTACCTAGTTGTGAACTTAACTATTAATCTTTGAACTGAGCACCTACCACCAACTTAAATACTATAGCATGGCTGTCCTCACACTGTAGTTCTAAACTAGCACACAATTTTCTATAAAATATTATCTCTCTTATTGAATTGAACCAACAATCCCTGTAGTCAGACTTCCTTATGGGCCACCAACTCCAAATCAATGACAGGGATACTTATTACTAATTATGAAAGCTTGGCCTTTAGCACAGGTTTGTTTCCAACTAACTCTTAAAATTTAACCCATATTTTTAAATATATGTTCTGCCACATGGCTCTTTATCTTTCTTCAGTACAGCATGTCCAACTTACTCTGAGTCTGCTGATCAAAACCTCATGCCTAGATTTTTCTTCCAGTCCCTCCTTCTGCCTGAAAGTCCCATCTATTCTGTCCTGCCTAGCTATTGGCCACTTAGCTTTATACTAAACCAGTCTTAAGGTGCTTTAGGCAGAGACACATTTTTACAGTACAAAAAGATTATCTTCACAAGAAACTCTAACTTTGTGTGCTAACAATTGTATTCTAGATGGTCTTTAAATGGACAGTATCAACATAACCCTTCAAAATATTAAATTTAAGGCTAAAAATATGATATATTCAAGGCCATGTAACCAATGAAAGGTGGAAAGGATACAGTTAAAAATAGGAAAAAAATAATTAATTAAAATAAAGAACAATCAGGATATTTAACTTCCTAATGAGTGTTGTCTATTACGTCTAACATCTCACATAACTGAGGAACTAAAGCACTCTTTACAACTTGGATCATTTTAATTTTATCAGCAGTAGTTGATTTCTTGTTTAACAATGAAAATGCTAACTTTTCTAGAACATCTTAAAACATAGTTTCAAGCTCAGTTTCTGGAACCCTTGGGTTTTAATTCATAGATCAAACTCTTCCTTATTCCTTCCACATACAAGTTCCAAAGGCTGAAGAACAATATAGTCACCATTGTTTATTTGCAGTAATGTCAGTCTTCTAGTACCAATTTTCTCTATTAGTTTTTCTTATATCATTTTAATCAAAATACCTGATAGGCACAATCTAAGGGAGGGCTATCCCTGGCTCTGGGTTTTAGCTGGTCTCTGTCCTTCATGTCTGGAAAGGCTTGGTGAAGTTCATGGTGTGACAGTGTACAACAGATAATTTTTGTATCAAGGTAGACCGGGACACAGAGAGCAGTACAGGAACCAGGAGATGGTGTAACCTTCAACATCCTACCATGAATGATCTACTGCCACCTGCCAAACTTCAGCCCAGATAGCACCAGGAATTGTTAGAGAATAATCCAGAGAGATCAGAAATGGTGGTAGAGAAGTATTCATTTAAATTAGTTGGAAATTTCTAATACAAGATATGGATGGAGGTAGTGTAAGTGTCCACGATAAACTGAGATAGAAGATGTGTGCTTGTATATTTTCCCTTACCTATCACACTGGTCTCAGTGAAGCACAGATGTCTAGTTCACCTAATGAAACACTGTAGATAAGCTCCATCCTCAAGCAAACATGAAATTTGCATTATGTCCAAATTCAACTATATTAGTTATACTGGGACCAATTTTATTTTCACAAAAGGATTTAAGACAAAAATAACTCTAATATCTATTTGGAGTTTAGGATCATAAAATTTAAAAATTAGTAAAATCTCCATCTTTTGACATATTTCCTAATTTTGTTTCCTTGTCTAACTTATTCTGAATAAGAATTTTGGTCCTAGTTATCACTAAGGCCCTTTTGTTACCAGTCCCACTCTGGCCTGGAACCTGTTGCTTTTCTTTTAAATACATTATTTTACTTTTCACCTGATTCTAGTAATTGGTTCTTTCCTTTTAGTAGAGAAAACATAATGATACTAAAGATTAGTGTATACAGGTAACATCTCCTATAAGTTGTTACCTACATCAGTGTCCAATAGATGTCCAATATTCTTATCAAATATGAAGATATACCTTAGTTAAAAATATCTTGTGTACTAGTTATTAAAGTCAAGAAGTGTTAAAGTCCAACTAGAAACAGGTCATTATTTTTTATGAACATTAGCTCCTCAAATTAAACACTCTGTCAAAATATTATATTGACTTGAAATTTCTGTTATAAAGAAAGATTTATGTGTGATGTCTTTCTATACACTGTTAATATGTGTTGCTCTCATTGGTTAACAAATAAATCTGCTCTGGCCTATGGCAAGGCAGAATAGAGTCAGGCAGGAAATTCAAGCAGAGATACAAGAGAAGAAGGGCAGAGAGAAGAGAAGGAAATGCCAGCCAGCCACTTGAGGAGCAGCATGTCAGCAAACTGGTAACATTATGGCCACATGGAAACACATAGATTAATAGAGCTAATTTAAGATGTAAGAGCTACCTAGTAACAAGCCTGAGTTATCAGCTAAATATTTATAAAATTAAGTTAAGCCTCCAAGTCAATTATTTGGGAAGCAGCTGCCAAGTGTTTGCGAGTTTCTGGCTGGCAGAAGAGTGTTATTTTTACAGAAGATCATAAATAGGAATTTAAAACTTTACCAATGAGGACCTGGAGAGATGGCTCAGGAACTAAGACTTATGACTCTTGTATAGAACCTGGGTTTAGTTCCAGCACCTATATAGCAGCTCACAACTTTCTGTAATTCTAGCTCCTAGGATTTTGACAACTCTCCGGCCTCTACAGACAAAGAATATGCCCCTGAAGTATATAAATATACACAGACAAAATACTAATGCACATACAAAGAAAAAATAAATTTTGAGGATGAGAAGATGGTTCAGTGGTTACAAGCACTGGCTGATCTTCCAGAGGATTCAGATTTGATTTGCAATAACAATATGGAGGCTTACAACTATCTGTAACTAAAATTTCAGGATCTGATGCAATATCTGGGCTCTGTAGGCACTGGGCATATATGTGGTGCACAGTCATGCATACAGACCAAACACATATACATATAACATAATAAAAGAACACTTTCTTAATAAATAATCTTTAAAAATTTTAAATAATTTAGTAGTGATTATTTTGCATTTGTTTATATAATCTAGTTCTTTGAAATTTTTTGTACCTTCCTAATTTTGGGGTTTTTTTTTTGCCCACTTTGACTAATTTCACTTAAAATTTAAACCATGCACAATTTTAACTTGTGTAATACAATCATTGCTGAATGAAGTTTCATCCAATCCCTATTTAATTTCTTCATTATTCCTCTGCTAATATTCTACTCACGTAAGTCTGAAACTACAGTATCTTCATTTACTGTGCAGTGAACTGGGTGAAAAATTTTTTTCAGAACTCATGCAAATTGAGAATTCACATTTTAGGGTGTTTTTTTAATAAGGGAACTGAGGTAACATAATGATGAAAAATGTATTAGAACACAATGAATACTTTGCTGTTATAATGGATGATGCATTGTTTTAAGAAATTATGTTAAAATTCGGTTTTGGTTTCAGAACATTCTGTGGTAAACTATAACATCCTCAGGGCTTTCTTTTTCTTGAAAGTTTATATATATATTATATATATATATATTTCTACTTTATTTTAATTCTCCTCAAAGTTTATATTCAGTTTCTTTGCTTTATATTTGGAAACATGCATGATTACTGGGTCTTATGATACACATAACATTCTCATTTAAACATTCATCTATTTAAAAGTTGGTTGTATATCTGATCCCAGTTTTTATCTTGAAACTGAGGTAATATTTTAAATATTAAAGGGGAAATTGTTGGTTTATCTTAATATAATTTTTTAAGTACTTTGGGAGAGGTCTGGTTAATTATTTTTAAAACAAAAGAATATTAACTGACTTAATATATTGTCTTCAGTTCTGCAATATGACTCAAATCAGTGTCTTCTCAGGGGAAAATATCTCTGTTGATGGTGCTTCATATTTCAGCAATCATTTTTTTATTTCTTCATCTCTGTTTGATGCCCTATGTGGCCTCTTTCACCCTGAGGTCTTTTAGATGATTTGAACAACACATCATGAGACAGGTTGTAATAAAATCCAAAAGCAAAAGACACTTTTTCATGTACTTTAATACTAAAAAACTTTGAGAAAAATTAAGTTCACAGTACTAGAGATATACTGAGATTTTACAAAAGAAAAAATGATCTCTCCTCAGCCTTATTAATGATGTAAAAATTCTGTGGGGCAAATAGGAACTTAGTAAAGAAAGATAAGGAGTCAGAGCTGATTTAATGATGACTTAACCTAACCACGTGTTTATAATGTATGTTAACTAGACTGCAGACTACAAATGAGATAATGGAATATATCCAAGATTTCATAAGTCAGAATCAAAGGAGACAGTAGAAAAATCAAATAATGAATATGCACCATCTGGTCTACCTCTTTCTCCTTAGGATTAAAATTTAATGAAGAATTGAAACTACATCCTAAGAAACTAAGCTTCAAAAATTCAAAAACAATTAAAAACTAAGTAGGACTTTCTGATTAGGCTTTCCTGTAGACTTCAAAAAGTTTTAATATTAAAAAATGGGAAGGAGAAGAAAGAACAATAAAACAAGATAAAATTATATAGCAAGCTATATCAATGTGTTTAAATTTCTAGTTACTTTGCTTCTTTGCATTGGTTTTTGTCTAGATAAAAAAGTTACAACAACTAACCCACATTTTTCAGCAAAACTGTCTAATGAACTGATTCTGAAGCCACTTGAAGAGAGTAGATGTGTTAATTTTCACATCTATGTTCAAGAATGAGTTTTGGTTTTTGCTTTGTTTTTTTTGTTGTTGTTTTGTTTTTTGTTTTAAGACATTTGACAAGGTGATTAGAACATTTTATAAACATTTTTTCCCCTGAACAAACTTTAACCTTTCAACACATAGTTTAGTGATCATGGGCTTGGAAAATGCCAAATTTAAATAAATGTATTTCTATTCTATGTAGTATGAGTTTCTGGCTGACCAGCAGCCCTAGATAATCACACAAAGTCTTATATTAATTACATGCTGTTTGGTCTCTGGCTCAGGCATATTACTTGCTGACACTTACTCTTAATCTAACTCATAATTAGCCAAGTGGCTTAGTACCTTTTCTCAGAGCAGCATTTTAGTCTTCTTTCCTGTTGCAGTTTAATCTGTACTCTGAAAGCCCAGCATTTGTAGATCAAGCTAGCTTAGTGATGTGGGCTGTCTTTCTGTATGTTGTGAATATAATTGTTTAATAAAAAGACTGTTTTGGTCTATGGCAGGGTACCTTAGAAGCAGGAGGAGAATCTGAGCATAGACAGAGGGGAGAGTCAGGAGACAAGCGATCTAGCTGACCAAGAAGCAAGATGTAAAGAAATAGGTAAGACATGGGCCATGTGGCAAGACAGATTAATAAAAATTGGTTGAATTAAGATGCTAGAGCTATCTAGCAATATGCCTGACTCCTAAGCCAAGCAGCATGTAATTAATATAAGCTTCTGATTCATTTTAAGGGGGCTAAGGAGCTGCAGACAAGTTTAGACCATGGGGTCAGGCCAGGCCAGAAACCAATACAACACTTTCCTCTGCATTAGCTTGCATCTCTGCTCTCTTTTTCCTCTTCCTAGAGTTTTATTAGTCTGGTAACTCTTTCCATACTTCTTGTCTTGCCAATCAACATTTTATTAAACAAGTAAGAAGGACAAATATTTACAACATGTAAAAGCATAATCCCACAGCATTTCCCTTTTTTCTTTGTTGAAAAAGAACCCCAAATATAATTTCCTTTATATAGCTCTTTTTCTCATCATTATCTATAACAATTTATAACCAACACTATAAGCAAAGACAAACATCCATAATCCATTTTTGGGGAATGTGAGCATAATTCTCTGGCTACTTCCTGCTGATTGGAGGCATTAGTAATTTTATGGGTACCCTGAGAAAATTCAAGATTATGATCAAGTACTAATGGAGTAATCTGTGGAGCTGGGTTATCTCATTTAGTCTCCTTGAAGGTACTCTGATGGTGGGCTCAGAGGAAACTGCAGCAGAGACTCTGAAATGCTGAATCATTTAGGCCGTCCATTTCTATCTGAGGTTTTTCAGAGGTTCTTCCTCGATCAAACCTGGTTTTTCTTAATCCATAATGAATCCACAATCTCTTATTTTCTATGGAAATAAAAAGAAAGCCTCTTCTCCAAAATAACATATCTTTTAACTACAATTTTGAAATCAAGGCCTTTACAAAATATATAGGTTGGATTAATCCAGCAGCTTCATAATCACATGTCCTTTAGCAGTTCTTGTTCTTTCCTCTTAGTCAAACAATTCAAAAACAGCATAACATACAGTATCCAGACCCTCTGTTTATTTTCCATTTTTACATGGAATATATATGTATATATTCATATATATTACTTTCTTTTTAAAAGAACTTTCTCTACCCTTTTTCCCTTTTTCTTTTTTTCCCCAAGCCTATATATATTTTTAAACACACTGTGAGCCTTTTAGAGTTTTTTTCCTTTTGTCTGAATCCGTCTTTATTATATTTCTCTCTTTTCCTGACCACACCTTTAATCTACTAATGCCTGGCTAGGATTAAAGGCTTGGCTATGGCAGCTGACTCCCACCAGCTCCCTCTATTTCTTTTCTTATTTCTAACCACACCTTTAATCTGCTAAAGTATAGCTAAGATTAAAGGCTTAGTTTTGATGGCTGACTCCACTTAGCTCCTTGGTGTGTGAGTGCTTATCTTCATGGCAGAGTTACTGGCTGGAACTATGTTTAACATTTCAACTCTGGGAAATTTAAGGGTCTACACTTCCACCAAGTAGAGTACTATCACTCTTTGCTCATAAACACCATTTCAGTGTTTGGCAGCAAAGCCTCTTAAAAGAGTTACAGGTACTTTTGCCACAAATGCTGAGTCAAAAAGCATCTCTTAATGGAGCTGCACCTCTGCTTGTCACCAGCAAACACAGCCCTCCCAGCCTTCCCAATTAAATGCTGATACTAAGAAGAGGTCATTGACTCTGTTCCTTTTTAATCTGTAAGAACAGAAACCTTAAATCCCTCATATATAGCTCCTGCTTGTACGGAGGCTCTTGTGAGACTTTGGGAATGAGTCTTGTTCCATTTAAGCTGCCTGCCTCAAGCCTAACATTTTGTAGTTCAAGTCCACATGCCATGCCAGTGCATTTCTGTACCAAAGCCCACTTGAGAGAAACAACTCTGAAGATGTTCTTTGCTTCATTTCTTGCTCAAAAATGTTTTTTAAAGCTTTCTTAGGTCTATGTAGATTGTGTCCCATATTGAAATGCCGAGGGAGAGAGAGAGAGAGAGAGAGAGAGAGAGAGAGAGAGAGAGAGAGAGCGCGCGAGAGAGAGAAGCAATCCAGCTACCCAAAAAGCAAGAGGTAATGGAGTACAGGTAAGCCACGATTCACATGGCAATACAGGTTAATAGAAATGGGTTGAGTTGAGATGTCAATTCTAGCTAGCAATAAACCTGAACCATAGATCAAACCACATGTAATTAATATAAGCCTTTGTGTGACTATTTGGGACCAAGCAGGGCAGCAGGTCCAAACTTCGGGCTAAACTAGGCCACAGGCAGGAAAGATTCATTTGGACTGTGGGGCTGTGCTGGGCCAGAAACTTATATTACACTTCTCCCATGTTTTTACTGAGATATGTGGCAAAACAACAACAACAAAACCCCATCCATTATGTAGAGGCCCCAAGTTTTCTACTCATCTGGATTAAGTATGATTTTTCTTTGCCTTTAAATTCACAATGTAAAATTCTATATAGTTGATGGAGCTGGCTTACTGTAAGGCTGGGTGATAGTCCTGATTAAATTGCACACTAATAAATTTTCTTTCTTTTTTGTACTTTCTTAATTTCTTTTTTGTAGTACTTTTCACAACCTTTCACTTCCACATATTGACTACTCTATCCCCAAGATACATCTCCAGCCTTTTGCCTGTGTTTTCCTAGTAAATTGATTAGTTTAAAGTGTTTAAAATTGTATTTGATAGTAATTCAAGTTTTGAAAGATGTTGCACATATCAACTCCATTTGATTCCCTCAACAAAGTTTGCATTATCTTTGCTTTGTGATCAGTATCTGTTAGGATACACTATCAATAGTCCAGTTTTTTCCCCTCATTCTCGATATAAATAATCATCAACAATCTGTAGTAATTTTACTTTTTCTGTGGGACAAGCATAAAATCATTAAAGGTGATAATCTGCACATTTCTACATAGGATTGCTGTTGCAGCATTATCTTTAGGGTGTTAAAATTAGTCCTATACCAAGCAGAAAAAGGAAGGTAAAGTTAGGTAAAATATAAACATTTCCAAATCTTACATGGTGAATATATGAGGAAAATTCCAGTTTGATTCAAATCATATTTCCTTATGCATTTGTCATAACATGTGAAACAATGTGAAACCCATAAACTTTAATTTCATAAAACTATATAATTAAACTTTAAATGGAATAAATCCCAATTGATCCAATATACTGGACAATGTTTTACTGAGACAAAAATCAATATTTTTATTTATCAACACTTATTACTATAAAAAAGACACATTTGTATTGGAATTTCTTTAAAAAGATACAGCATTGAGGATATCTTAAAGGGAGAAATTTGATAAACCCAGCTTCAAATTTAACAATACTTGTAGTTAGTTTGTTCTTATGTAGGCATTTTAAATAATGAAAATAACTGTTGTCTGTGTTTCTTTTCTCTAAAATACATGAGACATAAGAAATAAAATCTAAGGTATTTCAAGCCAGGTTAGGCTCAGCTACAGATGAGGAAAGCACACTAGGCCAAGTGAAAAAAATCAATACTTAAGGGCCTGGAGAGATGACTCAGTGGTTAACAACTCTCATTCTTACAGGAAACCCAGGTTTGACTCCCAATACCCTCATGGTGGGTCACCACCACCCATAACTTCAGTTTTAGGGGACTTGGTTTTTTTCTTCTGGCTCCTCTGCAAGAGCAAGTGTTCTTAATCACTGAGTCCTGTAGTTTGAAGTTTCTCTGTCCCTCCCAACCAGTCCCAAAGCATTTAATCCCGAATAAACATATATAGGTTTACATTACTTGCAAGCTGTTTGGCTTATGGCTCGGCTTATTACTTGCTAACTCTTACTCTTAAACTAACTCATGAGTCTTATTCATGTTTAGCCATGTGGCTTGGTACCTTTTCTCAGAGTAGCATGCTCATCTTCTTTCCTCTGCATCTGGCAGCATCTGTTTTTTGCTCTTCTGCTTCTCAGAATTCTTCTAGTATGCTAGATTTGCCTATATTTCCTATTGTCCAAGCAGCATTTTGTTAAACCAATACTAGCAATAAATCTTTACAATGTCTAATGGCAACATACCACAACAGCATTCAGTTCTCCAGTCAAATTTTTACCTTAGCTTACATTTTGTATTTTAAAAATTCTTAGGAAAAGGACTGTGCCAGAAATCTCTCATGTGCAGTATGTTGAAAATTAAAACTATCCTAAGGCTATTAAGTCAGAAAGTGTGAAAACACACTTTTTTAAGGACAAAAACCTGCAAGAAAGTTATGATTTCATCTTGTTTGTTAAGGTGGTTCAGTATTATCTCAAGCTACCTGCTAATTGCAGAAATAATAGTCAGTATATTTCCTTTACTAGTGGTATAAATTCTTTAATTTAAATTAGATTTGAGGAATTTTATATAAATTTTAGTATCAAATTAATTTTTTTAATTTTATGATATATTTTCAGCATTGCAACTCTAATTATAAATGATGATTGGGTTTGTATTCCAATGTTCAGAAATTATATTATCCTTCCTTGTGTTTTTATGCTGTGTTTTTATTTTTCATGTTTTTCAATCATGGGTACCATATCTCATAAACACAGAAATTAAAATTGAGATTTTTTAAAAAGCTCTACCTAGCTCTAAGTCAAGGATTTCTATGTTTTCACTTAAGTCTTGCCTGAGGTAACCAGCTTAGAAGTGAGATACATGCCTATAACAACAGGTGGGTCTAGTTTAAGTTCTAGTAAAGACACAGCCCAGTCTTGGGAAGTCACTGACTGTGGTAGAGCACTGTGAAGGAAGTAGACTGAAGTAGTTAAGAAACTACTGGTTTGGGTGTCAGATAAAATTAGGTTATTATTTGGCCCTTATACCTTAAATACTATGAAAATGTTCTCCATTGTCTGGTTTGCACCTGTTTTACAAGGAGAGATTAGGAAGAGTGATGTTAATTGTCTCTGTGCAGTTAATGATGATCTCTGGAAATGAGCTCACATTCCTAAGAAGGAAGATAAACCAGGATAATGATCGTGATGGTGACCAGAAAATAGCTACTAACATTCAATTTGTGACAGGGAATAAAAGGGAACTGGAATTTTGGAGACATGATTATCTTAATGTCATTAAAAGTGTCTGCATCAATCTAACAGAATGGTTAAAGCTAAAGGTAACAATGCGGGCTTTCCATTGAACAGGCAATTCAAAATAAGGGGGAAATGAAATTTAAACATGAGTGGATCCATTCAGAATATTACAAGTAAACACAGGGAATTTTCATGGGCTCAGAAGAAAAACAGATACTGTTGTGAGAGAAAGCAAGCAGAAACTTCACTGTTACAGGAAGATTACATTCCCAGCTGGTGAGAGTGTCCCTGGAGAGCCAAGGCCGAGACAAATTCTTTGGATGCAATTAACCAGAAATCCCAGCTTCAGAGGAACTGGTTTTATAGAGTGGGGTTGACACCAAATAAAAAGTTCAGAAGAGAGGCAGCAAATTCTGATGGATTTCTAAATTCCCTTCCAATTGGCCTACCTTGGCAGAAGCATGGACAGGGTGCTTTTCTGTCTTTTAGTTATAATTCATAAGCAATTAATCTAACATTATAATCTTGTTCTTTTCAGGGCCATGGAAATCATCCTCCATAGATATGTTTCTTTTGGCTCTGATTGCTTATGTTTGACACTAGCTCATAGACAGAGGGTGACTTTTAAGCAGAATGCTCCTAATAACCGTGCCAAGGTCTTACTTTGACATGGGAAATAACCAGATCAGAAGAGCCTTTCCTGTGTGCGCCACCTCAGAAGAAGTTTTGAAACAGGGAGTTTGATACGATTGGCCAAAGCCAACTTGTGTTATTCTTAAGATTCTAATGTAGTGTTGAGCTTGCCCCTTGGTATGCCTAGTACAATTAAATTGCTCATTTTCTTTGGGAGAACCATAAAAGCAATTACTACCAGCTCTGGCTTATTCCCACCTTTCCTCTAGCCCATCCTCTATCTGCTCATATTACCATAGTCATTAAGACAAACTAATTTCCAAGAAATTTATCCTAGAGATTGTATGATGAACTCCCGATGAGATGGAAGAGGTACTCATTCACTACGCTGTTTAAGAATTTATCTAATTCATCAGGGAGTTTGTTGGACCAAATATTTATAAAGGCACTCAGAAATTCATATCTGACTTATCCCTCAAACACTTTCATTCCCTAAACTATAACCACCCATGTGATATCCATATTATTATCCTAGAGAAAAAGATGTGATAGGATAGAAAGGGCTTCTTTCTGAAGAGAGAAAGTTGTGGAGTTGAGTTGATGGGAAAGTGGCAAAGGGGAGATCTTGGAGTGGATTTGGAAAGAGAAACCATAATCAGAACATAATGTATGAAAAAAAAATTAATGAAAGAGATGTTACAGGGGACATTTTAGAAATAAATAGTTTGCTATTTACTGAGTAAAAACTGATAGCTGATATTTTAAAACAAAAGTTAGCACTCACAGAGATAGTTAGATAGATGACAGACAGACAGACAGACAGACAGATAGATAGATAGATAGACAGATAGGAAGATAGGTAGGTAGCTAGACTGGTATATAGATAAATAGATTATAGAAACCTTTGCCGTGAGCATATACCCTTATTAGACGTTGTTAGTAACGTAATCAGAAATCTGTTCTTCACCATGAAATATATTAGGGAAATTTTTCTAAGTCATCAAAGAAAACATTCTCTGTGACTTTACCCAAAATACAGTTTAAGTGCTAAGGCTTTACTCCAAGTACTATCCAAGGCAGGAAGGATTCAAGAAGGAACACAACAGACAAACTTCCTACGTATGTGGATGTTAAGCTGTGGTTTCCAGGCTCAGAAAGAGAAAAGAGAAATGCTGCTAGTTACACATCTCAGGGGGACAAAGAGAATGTCAGGAGAAGGGGAAGAGAAAGGGGAAGAAAAGTAACAGAACATGAGATGTCATGGGGAAGAGAAAGCTGGATAGTGCAGAAAAAAGAAGTTTGCTTATGAGCCTATCCTCTAACAGACTAAACCAAAACCAAACAGCCAAAGGCACTTAATCCCAGCACTCAGGAGGCAGCAGGAGAATGCAGGAGAATTACTGGGTTTAAGTCCAGCTTGGCCTGCAGAGTTTCAAGTTGGCCATGGCTACACTAAGAAACCCGACATTGAAAACAAACAAACAAAAAGATGCATGGATTAGGCGGGGTGAATTCATTGTTCATCATCTGGACAATAGGAGAGTAAACAAAAATTAGAAAATGAGATTGGTCTTGAAAGTCAAGGACTAATTAACAATTGGAACTAGCCATGTAGTTGAGTCTCTGTGCCATTTCCCACCCTGTAGGAGACAGTAAACTGTGAATCAGTCAGCAATGGCAACAAGCTAGTGTATGTTCTGTCAGCAGAGGCGGTGGCTGAAGATCTTAGGTACAAAAATATAAACAGAAAAAAGGGAAAAGAAACTGGTAATCAATCTCCCCAAAGATCCAGCAATACCACTATTGGGTATATACCCTAAAGATGCACATTCACACTCCATAGATATTAGCTCAACTATGTTCATAGCAGCGTTATTTGTAATAGCAAGAACCTGCAAACAACCTAGATGTCTCTCAACTGAAGAATGGATTAACAAACTGTGGAACATCTACACAATGGAATACTACTCAGCAGTAAGAAAAAAAATAATATCCTAAAATTTGCAGGCAAATGGATGGATTTGGAGAATATCCTCCTGAACAAGGTATCACAAATCCAGAGAGATAAGCAGGGGATGTACTCACTCATTGGACTTTAAACACAAAGCAAAGCATGTCCAAGCTGCAAACCACAACCACTGAACAGCTTGGGATCTGAAATACCTTGGACTAGCACCTTGGAGCCCATTCCCTCCAGAGAAACACCTGACCCAGTCTTGATATAGGAGTGAGAAAAGCAGATCTGCCTGAACTGAGCCACCTTGGGACTTTGGGACCTCCTGCCCTTGCTGGGGAGGAGATAAGGAGATGGGGAGAAGAGAGAATGACTGGGAGGGGCGGGGGGAGAGGGAGTTTGAACAAGGGGGATGCATGGATAAAAAATGAGACTTTATACATTAAAAAATAAAATAATGATCATACTAGTGATAGATGTTTTCACAGAGCACCAAAACAGGTAAATGAAGGGAACATTAATACATGAAGATAAACTGATGACACTCATGCATACAGAGGCACATAATCATTCCTATGATATTAACTGTACAAGAAAATCCTCAGATCTACAATGTGAATACATATGTAAACATCATAAGGTCATATCTAAGTAAATATACCTGTCCCATTTTTTTAAAAAAAGAGATTAAATTGATTGTAAGTCAGATGCAATGAACTATGGATCTCAGTCAAATTGAAGAATGAATGGACTCTGAGTCTCAGAGACTGTGATTTAGAAACAAAAAAAGACTGAGCTATCCAACAGAACATTAAAACATTTGATAGAACATCCAGCCTTTCGTTGTTACCAGGAGTCCAAGGGGGGACACTGTAGATGACTGTGAAGGAATGCAACTGTGCATAGGAGAGTATTGCTGAGACCAATCAAAGGAAGGCCCTTTTCTTCCAGGAAGGCCTGCCTGACCTCAGAGACATGACTTTCTCCTTTAATTCCCTTTAATTTACTTGGTTATCTTTTTTCTCAAAAGAATGAGACCTGACTTGTGTCTGTCTCTGGGAAGAGGAAGGGTGTACAGGCATGATTTTCTAAAATGATGCACACACACACACACACACACACACACACACACACACTAAGACCGCTAATTATCTGGTAGCCTTCTGGCCTTCCAGGGAAACATAAAGACATATTGTTGTCGTCTCTCCTATAGGTCAATCCAAACAGACCTGTTAGTTACCTGGACTTGAAAATAATCTTCAGGAAAGTTGTTTTAAAAACTAAAAAGTAGTGGATTGCTGTGCTGGCTAAATCTTGAGTGGATCAGAAGTCAACTAAAAGACACATCTCTGGGTAGTTTTTAAGTCTGTTTCCAAGATGGATCACCTTTTAGAGCTGGTGGCCCTTTCTGGTGGAGGTTCAGGTATAAAGGGGCTCAAAGAGAAAGTAGTGCTGTTTGCTTGTCTGCTCTGACTTCCTGCTGCTGGATGGGTGTATTGTTATTATTGTGGCTGCAGCTATTATCTGCTGGCATCAGATCTCAGCTCTTTCCAGTTCAAACCAACACTGAAGACCAGCATTTTTTTGAGTATGTTATAGGACACAGCACCAGATTCAAAGAGCTGACACATCTAACCTTATGGTTGAAATAGCTACCAGGTTCTCAGCATCTCTAACAGTGTTTTACCTAGTCTCTGCTTTGTAAGCCCATCTCTTAAATCCCTTTTTATGGTACATATTCATTATATTGTTTCAATTTCTCTAGGAACTACCAACTAATACAACAGTCTACCAAAGCATAGAGGTCAACACAAATCTCTGGACCTTGTCCACTCTTAAGCTGTAAGAATGTTTTTCTTTACATTGCTTCATTTAGTCACGGACCACTCTCAGCACGGAGAGCACCTCGTGTAATTATATAATGAATTCTATTTGTCATCTGCACAGTGTACAGTGTTTCACAAGAATTCCTTGCAGAGAATTATGAACTTAGTAAGGGGAGACCAGAGAGTGATTTAAAAAAAAAGTGAGAGAGCAGAAGAGATTAAAAATTAATCATCAGAATGAAGCTACATTTTGTCTTGGTTTCATAACTATAGGACCTGACCAGAATATAATGGGGAACAACATCACCCAAGTGTCACTTTGCTTCATCAGAGGACCAAAGGACACTGAAGTAATGGACACAATATTTTACACTGAAATTTAGCAAATATATCCTTCATAAAGTACAAAGTTTTGACCAAAATTTTCATGATTCATACCGATAAGATATAATTTAAAAATTATTTTATCAGGTAGAAAGGAAACTACAATTTCCCAAACACTGAAAGGCAGTCCAAATATTCAGAAATGAGCTCCACCTGGATTTTAGGAGATTTTTGATAGTCCTCAGGAACTTGTTAAACTGGTTCCCATCTGCCAAAAAGAGACAGTTTTCTTACCTGTGACAGAAGGGATATATGCCTATCAGCATATTAACATGCATGCTGGCCTTAGGGCCTCCTCAGCACTGCAGTACCTCTTATACAATTCAGTGTCCATCCTTACACTCTAGCCTGCTCCACCCTAAACTCTCTCCAGCTCACACCTTTTGTATAACCCAGACTTTCTCACTATTTCCAGCTCCTGATAGTCTCAATATGCTTTCTCTATTCTCTATGCTCTGGTTTTTTCTCCTCTCTCACAGATAGCCCTGGCCATGTCCATTCTGAGGGCCATGTTCAGTCTACTTCTTTCTTGCTTGCTCTGGACTTATTCAGATGACTGTGATTCTCTCTCTCTCTCTTTCTCCCTCCCTCCCCCCATATTGTTAATCCCATCAATGCAAGGAGAAAGACCACCAAACCAAATCATCATAGTCAAATTAATTAAACATTTCATTAAGCTTGTGTGTGTGTGTGCACATGGGCTGTTTCTCCCTGAAAGTGAGGTTCAAGAGATCAGCATTGGACATGGGTGAGATAAGGTTTTATATAGATCAGAAGTAGGAATTTCAAAATGGGGGATTTGGTAGACAAATAGGTGGTATTACAGAAGCAGAACATAAGTATAACAAATTTGTCATAACAACCTCTTGTGAAACAAAGTAATAATTACAAAGTGGTCATAACAAGGTAGTAAGAAGGTGGTCATGAAAACAGGTGGTTATAATAACCTTCTCAAACAAAGGCATGGCTGCCATTTCCTGGAAAAGGCAATACAGAGCCATTTTCAGTTGCAGGTGTGGCATAGACCAATCCTTGAGAAACAGCTTTAATCATAAACAGAAATAAACCTAAGTTTGCCTTTACTATAAGATGGCTTTCAAGCCTAAGATGGAGGTAGGCTGGTTTATCAATATCCACCATAAAAACCTTCTCTTTAATCATACCATGGAGCACCATGTCAACAGTTTCTTTTTACTGCAATTCCTTTGCATGCATATTTGTTTATAAATCTCTGCCTACTCTGCTATATAGAACATTAATAGCTAAATTGACCATAACATAAGGCACTATTACCAAAGAGTCATTTGATTAACATAAAAATGGAAGAATATTCATGCTAGAAAATTAACTTCTTTATTAGCAAGCATGGGATGGCAAGCTTATCTTTCATCTGTAGTTCTTTTGATTATAGTCCCGAGAGAATCTGAGACAAGAGAAAACAAGATATGCCTACCCAGAGAGATGTGAGCAGAGCCCCAGACCCCTAGGACAATGTTTTCTTCAATTTTTACAGGGAAAATGATGGAGAGAAGAGTGAACAGAAATTCCAGCCAACCATTCCCAGGGATGAGGGAGCAAAAGAGGCAGTTCCTATTCTTTACAAGCTGAGAAACACCCAGAGGCCAAGTTTTGTTCAGTTGTTTTTTTTTTTTTAACTGAAACACTTGGAGCTTTAGGAGATAAAGACTGCTCAGAGATTCTTCACCATGGAACTGAGCATATAGCATCTCCCCATCTTGATGGCAGGACCACTGTGTGCAATAAGAACTCCATTAAGTTACAAAAATAAGAACCAATGACTCTTTGCAAAAAAAAAAAAAAAAAAAAAAAAAAAAAAAAAAAAAAAAAAAAAAAAAAAAAAAAAAAAAAAAAAAAAAAAAAAAAAAAAAAAAACCACTTGCAAGTAAAAATAATAAGAACAAAGGAGTTTATTGCATTATTCCCTGTGTCACATTATAACTTCCATGATGAGATTTTACAGTTTTTCCTTTAAAATTTTTTTGGGGAGGAGAGTGAGGCTACAGAGGCAGAAGGTGGATGCAAAGGGATGGAGGAAAATAAATTGGATCAAGATGCATGAACTAGGCATAGCAGTGACATATCCTGACCCACCAGACATTTAACTTAGGTGTTGATGCAGGATCTAGAACATGTCCAAGGACCTCAGAGACCGTACCAAAACTACACAGCGAAGCAGGGACTGTCTTTATTTAGACACAGCAGCTCCATGTAGCCATGGCTGACACCATCCTGTAGCATGCATCCACCTGGATATTGACTCTGCACCCATTAAGGCTTGCAACATTGCATTATGTATACCGATGGTTCTTCTTCTGGGTCTGTTGAGATGCTGAAGGAGATGATCAAGTCTGGAATGAATGTGACTCGTCTGAATTTATCTCATGGAACTCACAAGTACCACATGGAAATTATCAACAATGTGTGTGCAGCCACAGAAAGTTTTACATCGAACTTCATTCTCTACTGGCCTGTTGCTGTGGAGTGACTTTATTGTTATGGAGGGAGAAGAGGAAGGACAGGAGAGAAGAGAAGAGAAGAGAAGAGAAGAGAAGAGAAGAGAAGAGAAGAGAAGAGAAGAGAAGAGAAGAGAAGAGAAGAGAAGAGAAGAGAAGAGAAGAGAGAGGAGATGGAGGGGTCAGAATTTGAGGAATACACCCTCTGGCAGGTTGAGGAGAAGGAAGGATGAAAAGGGAGGGATTGACGGTGGGAATTCTTCTTAAATGGAGCTTGACTTCAGAACTCAGGGCAGAGCCAGGCTAATTGCCATTGGCCAAGCGTGGCTTCAGGGGCTAGGACAGAATCCTAACAATGGCTCTTGACACACAGGGACTTGATATCCTGACTGGACGCTTGAAAGGCAATGGCACTGCAGAAATGGAGCTGAAGAAGAATGCTACTCTCAAGCTCACCCTGAACAACATCTACATGGAAAAATGCTATCCTGTGTCTTGACTATAAGAAGATCTGTAAGGTGGTGGAAGTGGGCAGCAACATCTATGTGGATGATGGGCTCATTTCACTGCAGGCGAAGAAGAAAAGCACTGACTTCCTGATGATAGGGGTGGAGAATGGTGGCTTCTTGGGCAGCAAGAAGGGCGTGAACCTGTCAGGAGTTGCTATGACAGAAAAGAACATCCAGGATCTGAAGTTTGTCATCGAACAGATGTAGACAGGGTGTTTGTGTCATTCATCTGCAAGACAGCTGATGTGCACGAGAAGAGCAGGGTAAGAACAGCAAGATCACCAGCAAAATTGAGAACCATAAAGGCATCTGCAGATTTGATGAGATTTTGGAGGCCAGTGATGGGACCATGACCTAAGCATTGAGATTCCTGTAGAGAAGGTCTTCCTGGCTCAGAAGATGATTAGATGATACAACCAAGCTGGAAAACCTCTGTACCTCACATATACTGGAAAGCATGCTCAAGAAATCCAGCCTCATCTGTGCTGAGGGCTTTGATGTGGCCAGTGCAGTCCTAGATAGAGTGGAATGCCTCATGCTGTCAGGAAAAACAGCCAAAGGGGACCTTCTGAGCGGCTGTTCACATGCAGCACTTGATTGTCCGTCAGACAGAGGCCACCATTAACCTACTATTTACAGTTATTCCAGGAATTTCACCACCTGGCACCTATTGCCAACAACCCTACAGAAGCTGCTGCTTAAGTGCTGAGGAGGTCTCTTTCAAGTGCTATAGTGTCTGCCAGTATTGCTCACCAGGTGGCCAGGTACCACCCATATGCTTCCATCATGGCTGTGACATGCAATCTCCACATAGCTTGCCAGGCACATCTGTACTGTGGCATCTTCCCTGTGTTGTGTAAGGATGCAGTGCAGGATGCCTGGGTTGAGGATGAAGACTTCTGTGTGCACATGGACATGAATGTTTGCAAGGCCTAAGGATTCTTCAAGAAGGGAGATGTGGTCATTGTGCTAACTAGGTGGTGCCCTGGCTCTGATTTTACCAACACCTTGCATGTAGTACCTGTGTGTTGATGGCCCTCTGGAGTCACTCTTCGAGATCCTGTCTCATGCCCTCCTCCCATCCCATCCATTAGGCCAACAATGCTTGTAGTGCTTACTCTGGACCAGTGTGGTGCTGGTGGGCTAGGAAGCCCAGGAAAATTAATGGCTCAGAAACACGGAATCGAGCCAAGCTATCTATCATATGATCCTACCTCTGTCAGGGGTGAAGAGGAATACAGAATGGGAAACCCCCTGACTGTATCACAGAAGGGCAGCAACATCTCTGTGTATTTTCCTCCTGTAGAAAGTTGCCCAGAGAACTCCCAGTCTTGGTGTAGAGTCAGGAGACAGCAAGAGGCCCAGATTCCAGTGTAGATAACCTTTGGCCCTGCCCTGAATTACTTCCCCAGAAGCTCCGGCCTCCCTCCCTCCTCCTTGTGCATCCTCAGCTGTCACTGCAGATACACATACTACTCATCACCTTCTATTCACCTGCCGCAGCATCTCCAGGCCTGTTGCTATAGTGCCCACCTGAACGTCAATAACAGCAGCTGGAGGAAAAATTTGATGCATGACAAATTGAATAAATAATAAGAAAGCTAAAAAAGGAAAGAAAAAGAAAACATGGAAGGTAGGTATATTCAGACATTCAGAGTTAATGAGACCTAGCCACAGCTCTGATCTCAAAGCAGAGACATTTCGCAGCCAAATAGGAGCACAATCTTAAGACTGTATTGTTGCCTGTAGCCTTAATAGAATTTTTCTTCTTCCTTATTTATAAATAAATATGTTTGTTAATTCTTTAAAACAACAAAAATAATCCTGTATTTTTCAAGTAGAGAATAATGTATTTGCTTATGCATTCAAATTGCTGTTATAATACATTAGTAGAGGCTCCTGAGGAGAGCAAAATTTTTCATTTGGTAGCCAATATGAAAATCATTTCTAGCTTCTTCTGAGCCATTATTCTGAATCAGTCTCAACATTTATTCTGTCATTTTTCTGCAGCCCTCCCATCACAAAACCATTCATTCATCATTCTTCTGGCCTGTGTGTTTCCCTAGCTAAGAAGAGTAATTTGACCATATTACTAAGAAATAATGATGTGTCAAAGTTTTTCATTAAATCAAAACCATTTGTTATCTTTATGAATATGATCAACCATTACATTTTCATTCTAATGCTATTTAGCAAGAAATAATTTTTACCTTCATGGTATTTATTATAATCTTTCATATATAAGGAATATTTTACAATTTTATTGTTTTAAGACTGTGTTCTAGTGTTACTCATCTTAAATAGTCCCAAAAGGAATGTAAGAAAAACCTTTATATTGCCACTGTTAGGTTCCAAACTCCAAAAGGTAGTTCATATGACAGATGATGGCTGGAGAATAGATCAAAACTCACTCTCATCATTCCTCAGAAAAGTGTGAAGAGAGTTTCTGTCTTTAGGAGAGAGCTGCTTCCCTAGTGACACTTTCCAAAGCCCACACTAACCTCCAGGCTTCTCTGATACTTACTGACTTGTGCCTATGGGATACATCAAAGCCAATAGTTGGCGACCCTTCCTCCCCTGCAAACCTAAACTTCCAAGCTGGTCCAGTTCACAGGACTCCCTCCTCATACTCTCCGGCTGATTTTTCTGTATAACATAGTGGTTTTTTTCCCTGTTCCCTCTCTTCTCTCTGCTCTCAAGAGAGAGAACCCTGATGGCTGCCAATCTGCCCCTCTCCCCTCTTCACCAAGGAATTAGCTATGGCTGCTCTGCAC
This sequence comes from Sigmodon hispidus, assembly GCA_004025045.1. Classification (NCBI taxonomy): domain Eukaryota; kingdom Metazoa; phylum Chordata; class Mammalia; order Rodentia; family Cricetidae; genus Sigmodon; species Sigmodon hispidus. The sequence goes on along the minus strand of PVIH01012386.1, from coordinate 20,724 downwards.
TTTCGAAAAGTCTCTGGCTAGTCTTTTTCTCCTGTCTATAACTAAGATCTTTCCACCCATATATTGATTGACAGGTGGTTCTTCTGCAGCCTTGCTCACAGTCACCTATGTATATTTTTTAGGAACAAATCACAATTATCTTTTGTACATATTCATGGAGTTTTAGGGAATGGTGAATTCTAACAGTTAGCAATTATAAAAAGTTCATTATGCTTTATATAAGCTGCTACTTGTTACAAATAGAATAATTTATATTTCACTGTGAAACCCCCTATGAAGAAAGTACTAATAGTAGATTCATTTTTCAAACAGAAGGAAAGCTTTTGAAATCTGAATGTTTTATTTCCCTAACTTTCCATGGCTAGTGCACATCAGAGACATGATTCTTAACCCTTCCCTTGTATCTTCAGAGCCTATGTTCATGAGCTCTGTACAATTAAGAAGAAAGTTAAATACAACACAGAAGCTAGCAAAGATGCGAAGAAAAACTAATCTAGAGATAAATTCAGAAAATTGCTTTTAATAAAAGGAGGCAATGAGGACAAGAATAATGTTATATACCTAAACTTAAGTTGATACATTATCTATTTAAGAGATACTGTTCTAGGACTAATACACTGCCATTCATTAACACCTTTAATAAAGTATTAGTTTAGAACATGCCAGCAATGGGCTACTTCTTTCGAAATTGTTGGCCATTGAGGCCCCATATACATGTAAACATCACAGACTACTGCCAATCTTGTATTTATACTCCAAAACTTGACATAAAGACATCATCTACATGAATCATAGAACACAGAGAAATCAAAGTGAAACTTGTCTGATATGTCATTTCTACTGGCTAGCGTTTACACTGCTAGAGGATACTATGCATGCTATCAGATGAGAATAGTATTCATCAGTCATGCCCAGCTTAAACCATTTAAGCTATAGAGATGGCTGGCCTGGAAAGACATTCACATTGGTGCAGTAATGGCACAAGCATCATTAGATTAAACAACCACTTTCTGATTAGTTTTAGGTTCTGCTACACGAGATGAAAGACATTACTGGCACTATTGTCAGATTAAAAATTTATGGCTAGATGTGTTACTATAGACCCTCATGTAGGACCTGCTACTACTGTTTTGCTAAATGAACCTGGTATTGAGCCAGTTCTAATTATTGATCATCACATCTATACAACAATGCATCTTTCAACATTTCTCAGGAAAACTTCTATTTGCAATAGATGGTAATAAACACAAAAAGACACAACTGGTCAAGGTGCAGAAAATAAAAAATTGTAGAATGTTCAACTGAAAAGCAACGTATATACTGCACCACCTCCTCCTATGGCTTGGTGATCATTCTATAAGAGGGATTATAAAGAGTGTAAGAGCCAGAGGCAATGTATGACTACAACAAAAATTATTTCTATTAAAGTACAGCTGCACAAATAAACTCAGAAAGCTTGTGACAACATACACATGACGTGTGCGAACCCAAACTGTACTAAACCCTACTATGAAGAGGGTTGTTGAACACATAATCCCACCCCGAGTCAAGGAGCTATTGGAAAATTTTAGCTGCTGGCAGACAAAGAGACATAGGAGGGATTCTCTAAGAATGTAGCTATTAGTACACTGATCACTCTCCACTAGAAGCCATACAACCAAGAGCATATGAACAGCACAAGTAAGGCTAGGGTTTTTTTAAGACACAAACTTGAGTGAGTATGAAATGGAGGTTGAATAGGAAGGGAGGTTGGACCTGGGAAAAGATGAATATGACCAAAATATATTTTATAAAACTCTCGGATGATCAATAATTTTTTTTTTTAAAAAAAACACTTTTATTTATTTATTTATTTGCCTTGGTGTTTGCCTGGAACTGGAACTACAGACAGTTGTTAGCTGCCATGTGGGTGCTGGGAATCGAACCCGGGTCCTCTGGAAGAGCAGACGGTGCTCTTAACCACTGAGCCATCTCTCCAGCCCCGATCAATAAAATTTTAGAGTATACTAATCCTTTAGGAATACTATGTCAAGGTATAGAATACTATTTCGAGATATAATCATACACAATGATATTCCATACAGCCAATGCAAAAATGATGATATATGCACCCCTTTTCATTTTAGACTACAAGAATTTTCCAATAGGAGAGATAGTTGATTATATATAAGACCAAAATCCTATAACTTAGTAACTATATTAACAATTTATACTACCTTTTAAATAGTTCAGCTCGAGTTTTCTTAAAAATGATAGAATGAGTGATAATTCTAAGATTTCAGTATCATTTTGACTACTGAACTGATCTTTAATTTCTTAAAATTGTTTTTTGTTAATCCAAAGTTTATTACAAAGAACTAGCAAATAAAAAAAAACTGGCACTGAAATGAACCATACCGACCTCCTGCCCTTGTTGGGGAGGAGATAGGGAGATGTGGAGAAGAGAGAGTGACTGGAGGGAGTGGGAGGGGTAAGGGGCCTTGAACAAGTATGTATATACATGGATAGAATATGTCACTTTATTCATAATAAAAAAAGAAATGAACCATACTCATAGATGACACATGTTAATGAGCTTCTATACAGTTAGAACACCCATTCTCAAAGTTCTTTACATAAAAGATTGTCCCCTAGTATGCAAGATGTATAGGTACATAGTGAAATGAGACTGTTCATCCAATTCATAGGAAATCTACATTAATTGAATTGAGAGGCTACAATGACTAAGTATAATTGACCAAGGAAGTAAGTGTTCTCAAGAAAGCATTAATTTATTGGTAAAGAGTTCCATCTGATAAAAACATAGTTGTTAGTGGCTGGAGGAAATGTGGTTTCTCGAGGAAGTCATTATGTAAGATTGTTTTCCCAGTGGACTGTGAAATATTATAATCTAGATAGATGCAGTATGTCTTTCATTAAGCTACTCTCATTTCTTTCTTGTTATTGCTTGTGTCTCTTATCACCCATATCTATCCAGTATGGACACTGCCAAGTTGGATGCCTTTAGTGTGGGACAGAAATTCTGACTTCTATTTCCAATTATCATGTTGCTTTTCCAACTTTTTTATTATCCTGAATGGGATTGAAGACTTAATTAGCATAATTTGGTATCATACAACAGATCTATAATATGATATGTGAAAAGTTTTCTGAAATTGTAGTGTCCAGGCAATTACTGTCATAAGATAAGTAACAAAATTTCTGGTTCTAATGATCTACTTATCTACTGAGTTAACAAAGTTAATTGATCTTAAAATTCCAAAGTTCAAAATAGAAACAGGTAAAACCCAGCAGAAATCTGGGGACAATTTCATCGTGTGAGTGAGTAAGAAGTTAAGACTTTGAAGCCTGAGTGCTGTCATCTGTGATGTGCTTTAGAAAGACCCTATAATAGGAGGGAAGAAAATGCAATAGGTTGTTCTTATTTTTCAAATTATTTATTTTTTCTTTTTTTAAAATTTTTTATTCATTGTATTAGTATATTTTGTTCTTTGATACATCGAGGAGTATATATGTACATATACATAATATTCCAGTTCTCTCTTCCCATTTGCCTATTTCCCTTCTACCTCTGCCTGCCCCTCTTCCTCTTGTCTTTATGTCATACACATTCCACAGAGTTTAACTACCACTATCTGTGAGGCTCTATTAGAAACTATTCTTTAGAGCCTGCTGTGTGCACAAGTGGGCACAGAACTGGTGTCATGCCCTTCCTCTCCTAGAATCTGGTGGTTGCCAATCGCTCAGCGAGAAGTGGTGGTGCCCTCTGAATTCATTTCTCATCTGTAGTTGTCTATTATGAGGTGTTAACATGTGAGTCCAGAGACAGAAGGAACAGCAGCTACAAACTGATGATGGTTTTCATTGCCATTTTTCAGTTAGAAAAAAGTATTTCACACACCATATCTCCTGGCTCTTACATTCTTTCTGCTTTATCTTTCACAATATTCCTTGACCCTGTTAGTCCCTGAGCCATGCCCTCATTTTAGCCCCATTTAAAGCCAGGTTCCCACATGCATCTCTATCTCTCTTTCTTTGTCTTCTCTTGGGAGCTCTCCCATTTCCTCCTCTTTTCTTTTTTTCTTCCTCTCTCTCTTTCTTCATGCCTTCTCTGCTATTATAATCATAACCTCTCTATTAATCATAACCATATTCATCTGACAATAAAGCTTTGTTCTACATAGAAACAGCAATAAAAGACTCTTGATATCTGCCACTGCCTTCTGCCATGTTCTCATGTGCATCCATAGAAATCTACCACTAGATAACCAGGTATATGTGAACCATGCCAAAATATGCAGAAAATCCTAACAGACCCTTCATAGAATTATATAAATGTCTTGCTTATGACATTTATATAATAATGTCATAAACCATACTTTATTTTCTTGTAGAGATATAGGTCATTCACATCAAATAAAAATGTTCTCTGATTAAAGTGGAAAGTAGCCTTTGTCATTAGGTACAAACAGATATCATAGATATATTAATGTATCTTAATACAATTTCAATTAATTTCAACAGCAGTATTTGGTTCCCCTCTAGGGCCTAAGCCCTATTTAATCATGGTGTTTAGACTAGGTTTACAATACTAGACATGGCTTCTTTCTTGCAGAATGGTCCTCAAATCTCATTTCATTTGGAACACTATTTCATTAAAGGGCTGATGTCATCTGAAAGGTTGGTATTATAGCTCATAGGGTTCACAGGATCATCGATGTCTTACCACCTACTCAACAGTCTACACAGTACCATCTGGCATTCTGAAGAATAGCCAGCAGTGATAAGGCTGGGGCTTGCAGTTCAGTTCTAGCTTCTATATATCCCATGGGTGTCATCTCTTTTGAAACAGGGTTTTATCAACAGGTAATTAACAGCAATGGTAAAAATCTGTGTTGTCCAGAGGCCTTTGGGGCTCCTCTCACCAATAACTTCTTTAGAGGTATCCCACACCTGACACTAGAAGTTTTTTGTTTCGTAACTCATTCTTTCTATCTTTTAATCAATTATATTGCTTTATTTAATTTATTACCTTTGGTTTATCCATCTATGTCTCTATTCTGTATGTCTCTGAAGTGCTAAATTTAATAACAACAAAACCCTCAATTCATGGGAGACTGTTTAAAGGTGTTTTACTATTTATAGACAAAGAGAAGTTATGCTAACATTCACCTATTAATGGACTATCCAGGATTTTAAGATACCTGTGTTAACTGATAAGATCACCGTTCCATGGTATGACAAAGTTGTATTATAAATGTGGGGGAGAGAGAACATGGCCAGCAGACTGGACGTGGACAGGACTATCTGTGAAATAGGGGATAATATCAAAAGATTAAGAACATAGAGCCCAGTAAGAATAACGAGAGCAAGAGCAGGAGCCAATGTATTCTGAATAGCGAGGTTATCAGAAGGATGGGTATCTAGGGAAAGGGAAAGGTAAGGAGACTTGTAGGGGGGCTTTGCAATGTATGACAAGTACTTGTGAGTAGTGACTGAGGAAACTGAAGAGTAACGTGAACCTTGTGGTACTTTGAATGCAATTGACCCCTGTAGTCTCAGGGAGTAACACTATTAAGAAGTGTGAAGTGTGGTCTTGCTGGAGGAGGTGTGGCCTTGTTGGAGGTGTGGCCTTGTTGGAGGAGGTGTGGCCTTATGGGAGGAGGTGTGGCCTTATGGGAGGAGGTGTGGTCTTGTTGGAGGAGGTGTGGCCTTGTTGAAGGAGGTGTGGCCTTGTTGGAGGAGCTGTGGCCTTGTTTAGGAGGTGTGGCCTTATGGGAGGAGGTGTGATGTTGTTGGAGGAGGTGTAGCCTTGTGGGAGGAAGTGTGGCCTTGTTGGAGGAGGTGTAGCCTTGTTGGAGGAGGTGTGACCTTGATGGAGGAGGTGTAGCCTTGTGGAATTAGGTGTGGCCTTGTTGGAGGAGGTGTGGCCTTATGGGAGGAGGTGTAGCCTTGTGGAAGGAGGTGTGGCCTTGTGGGAGGAGGTGTAGCCTTCTGGGAGAAGGTATGGCCTTGTTGGAGGTGTGGCCTTGTTGGAGGAGGTGTGACCTTATGGGTGGAGGTGTGGCCTTGTTGGAGGAGGTGTAGCCTTCTGGAAGAAGGTGTGGCCTTGTTGGAGGTGTGGCCTTGTTAGAGGAGGTGTAGACTTGTGGGAGGAGGAGATGTGGCCTTGTTTAGGATGTGTGACCTTATGGGTGGAGCTGTGGCCTTGTTGGAGGAGGTGTAGCCTTCTGGGAGAAGGTGTGGCCTTGTTGGAGGTGTGGCCTTGTTGGAGGAGGTGTAGACTTGTGGGAGGAGGAGGTGTGGCTTTGTGGGAGGAAGTGTGTCTCAGTTCACTTCCGCTGCCTTTGGACCAAGATGTGAAACTCTCAGCTTTTCTCCAGTGCTTCTGTCTGCCTGCACACTGTCATGCTTTCCTGGATACTGCTAATGGACTAAACCTCTAAACTGTAAGCCAGCAACAATGAAATGTTTTCTTTTATAAGAGTTGTGCTGTTGGCCTCACTCACTCCAACAAGGCCACACCTCCTAATCCCTCCCAAGTAGTACCACTCCCTGAAGACTAAGCATCCAAACATATGAGCCTGTGGAGGACATCCTTATTCTGACCAGCAGGGTCTGTAAATCTATATTAAAACAAAATCTCCTTGTAAGAAAAGCAGTTCACAGGTGTCTGCGAACACCTGGAGTAGACTCATATCTTTAACTCATAGCAGAATAAAGTCTAAAAAGTTATCAACATAATGGAAACATGTCTATATGCACACAGATTGGCTAGGGGTGTTTTCAGCACAATGAGATGCACTTTTAAGTCGATACTTGGAAAACAACCAAAAAAAATTAAAATTTTTGAGCCTGTGAATATGATAACAGTCTTCTCAGCAGAAGACCTAGTAGCTCCAAAGGGGAAGAAAAAAGGCTTGGTTGGTGATTACATATAAAATGGACAGATGGACAGACAGGGAAGTTGTATCCTTAGGTGGGAAGGGGTGACTAGTATAAGCTTGTTGCTAATGCTGCTGAACTGTCTGAGAAAGCTGGGACATTCTGTCAGTGACATCACAGATATCAGAGAAGGAAGTGTGAATTGTCTGTGGATCAATTAAAATGAAAGAGACTTACCTGCCATCCACACCAGCCTAGGATCTTCCATGGTGATCTTAATGGCTTTGGTGGAGGCAGAGGTAATCAGTCTTTGGCTGTCCCACAGACGAAACAGCATCACACCTTTGACTATCACAGAAGTTAGCATCAGCCTTTGGCCATCAGACACAGAAGGGCTGAGAGATTTTCCTACAGAGAAAGAACCTGGGAACACTGATCTGCCTTTCCTAGAAAGAGTAGAGCAACCAACCCAACAGTATCCACAGTTTGGTCAGGGCCCTAATGTTAGGCAAGCCATAGGGGCAGTTCTTTTCTTGTGTTCAGTGCTATCACATTTGAAACAAACTCTAGGTGGAGTCTGTTGCTACTCATCTTCTTTGGAGATGACCTTAGCTGCTGCTACCAGAAGTTGATTTTTGTCTATTAGGGGAAGATATTATATTAAACATAGTAAATGCAATATTCAGCTGATCTCTCTGAAAGGTTTGTGGGTCATTATCTAATCTATTATTAAGTAAATACCAGATTTAAAATAAACTTTATATTTACTTTTTAAATTTAATTTAATTTTTATTTGCTTCAGGCTTAAAATTGATAAAATATACAGAAGGCTAAACTTGTTCTTGTAAATGAGTTATATATTTGTACTTAACATGGCGACAAACATTGTTCTGACACATTAAAGAATATGATTATTTATAAGTGGACTGACCATTAACTTGCATATATTAATAATCCTTAATGGTTTATGAGTTAGTAGCTTTTATAAGATTAGGATTCAACAGTTATCCCTGTTAAGTATGAGTCATAAAAATTTTTAATTAAAGATTTAATTGAAGATCCTTTAGCTTTAAAATAAAACTTTAAATCATGAATATAGTCCACAGAGAGACTGAAAACTTTATTTTTCAAACTTTTTATTATGTACCTATACCGAATATCAGGTTTTTGCATAATTGAGTTTATTCCAATAGTTAAAGCTTAATAAAATTAACAGACAAAAGGCTAGACATATATCATCAAGTTTATTTTTGCTAGACCTTTACAACCTTAGGAATTCATATATCTTAATCATAAAACATATGTTATTCCTTGCCTAAACGTTTTTAGAAGCCTGGTGTTGAGTACAGCAAAGACAGATGGTTAGATATACATCTCTAATTCAGCTTTTGTTAGCCTAAATAGACCTTTGCAATTTGAGGGATTTATAACCCTAATAAAACTTTTGTTGTTAGTAAGCTCTAACTTCCATAAATAAGAATTGAATCCAACTTACATATAAATATGTCATATTAGATCAATTTGTGTAATTAAGAGTTGAATACAACTTACATACAAGCATGCTATAGCAAATTAAGATTATCTATGTATAGGTTCTTTTAAAATAACAACTCATTTGTTATAAATTTTAAAGCTAACTTTCATTACAGATTCTTAAACCACACCCAATAATCATATAAAATAGTAGTCGTCAAAACAGAAGGAAATGATTCTCAACCAGAAAAGAGAGCAGTATGCCTATTACTCTGGGTGTCATTCCAACTCGATGGTGGACCACACAGTGGCATTATTAGAACACTTTTTGTTGAGCTAAGAAGCAGGTACAACTCAGAGACTAATAAGTTGTAGTTCACCAAATCCATGTAACAATTCATTGTTTTCTAAGGCAGTGACAGGTGACTCAGGGACAAAGGAGCTAGCTATCAGGTCTGTCTGTTGATTTGATCTTACTTCCATTCCCACCCGGTACCCTCAAGGTAGAAGGAGAGAATCAATTGCTGCATATTATCCTTTGACCTACACACACACACACACGCACACGCACACGCACACGCACAGGCACACGCACATGCACACACACACACACACTGTGGTATGTGTGCCCAGGCACATTCATGCAAACATGTAGGCACACACAAGTAAATGAATAAATTTGGTCAGTTTTATTTTATATAGTACTAAAATCAGAAACTCATAGTTCTTTCCTTTTTTTTAGGACTTATTAGTTGTGTGTGTGTGTGTGTGTGTGTGTGTGTGTGTGTGTGTGTGTGTGTACATGTGGAAGTGTGCATAGGTAGAGGTACCGGGAGAAGTCAGAAGGAGGTGTGGGATCCCTGGAGCTGAGCGAGCTGTTTCAGCCATAGTTCCTAACCTCTTGTCACCTGCAGTACTTCACCCTTCTTGACGTATTAGCACTGTGTTTATTCAGTTTCATCTGATTTGCATTTTATTCCTAACCTGTAATTATCTACTTTCTATGTCTAAACATATACTCATAGACTCCAAAGCTGATTCTTTATAGATAACCAGTATTCTGTGCTCATCCTAATCACAGTTTAACTTTGCGTATGCACGCTGACTCTGCCTCTTCAGTAATTTATACAATGCAAATAATTTTGTCTTTAGGTTATGAATTAAATGAGAAATTTGGAGATAAGTAATTAGTAGGTGATAACAAAGTTTCAATCTCCATTTTATATTTACAGTAGAAATTATCCTTCGTTTTGTGTTTATGTCTGGTTTTATTGTGAAATTGCAAATGATGATAGGTAATTTTCTATATATTAAAATATATAACAAATTCTGGCAAATGTTATAAATGTTACAATAGAATATGATACTCTTAGTCCACAGCTATAATCACTATCTCACTTCAATCTTAGCAAATTCATGCTACATTTTAAAATAATAAGTATTTTCAAATAAAGAAAAATGAGAAACAAACAAGTTAATGAGAGGAAAAGCTATCATGAAAGTACATTATACTCTGATGTTTCCCCGTGTGTCTAAGGAAAGAGGCCTCTCTGACCTCTAAAACCATTTCCAATGAATAACACAATGTTATGATTACAGAGTAGATAATGTATCCAATGGGCGCCGGTACCACTAAGTGCCATTTGTTAAAGACCAGCCACACTCATTAAATTACATTTAAATTATAACATCACTAAGAAGTCTTTTGTGCAACATCATTTGCCACAAAGCAGAAGGGGCAAACAAAAGAATAAGAATCTTGAGTTGGCTCTCTGTGGCCTATAATGGAACACAATAACCATGTTTTGAAATCAAAGTATCTTAATTGGATATCAAATTTCAATTTCAGAGTAATATTGCCATCACTTCAAATGAAGATAAATACAGTATAGGAACAGTGTTTGTTCATGTTGACTCACTAATGATTTCTACTGAATAGATGAAAATGTTCCTCGCCAAAGGTTATTAGTGAAGTTCTACATCAAAGGGAAAAAAGACCTATGTTTTCTTTGAAAAACTATTGGATGGCAAGTATGAAGAATTTTATGCTAACTACTAATATTTCACTGGTATCTGTTAGGTCCAATCTATCATTTACCTAGGAAATTTTAATCTTTGAGATCCAATAGTCTCAGATTACCTTAGTTAACCTTCCTCTTTGTGTAAATAATAGCTGATAATCTAAAGGCAATGTTTTTCTGAGGGTTTAAAAAAATCTGTGTGTGTGTGTGTGTGTGTGTGTGTGTGTGTGTGTGTGTTTGTGTTCAGAATTAACTATAGGGCCTCTTTTTTCATTTTTTAATTTAAAAAGTTTTTTCCATATTTACCACTGCTCCCCTTCCCTTCCCTCCTCCCAGTCCCCTCCCAGTCTTCCCTCAGCATCCTCCCATTCATTCCCCAAAGAGGGCAAGGAATTCCAGGCTAGTTAGTTCGGTCTAGCATATCCAGTTGAGGTAGGTTCAAGACCCTCAACCCAGTATTAAGGCTGGGTTTGGTTTCCTCTGTAGGGAATGAGCTCTGAGATGTCAGTTCATGCACCAGGAATATACTCTGATCCTACTGCGAGGCTCCACAAACTGCCCATGCTGTTTGACTGTCATCTACCTTTGGGGGGTTTGGTTCCTCTACATGAAGGTTCCTCAGTAATTGCTTTTTAATCAATGAGCTCCCAAAAGCTCCAGTCAGCTGTCTCTTTGGGTATCATCTTTATGATCCCAATCCTTTTTTGCTAATGCACATTATTCTCTCTCTCTCTCTCTCTCTCTCTCTCTCTCTCTCTCTCTCTCTCTCTCTCTCTCTCTCTCTCTCTCTCTCTCCAGCTGGAGATGGAGCTTGACCTGGTGCTTAGTTTGATATATATATCTGCTTTCAGCTCTATTCATTGCTGGATGAATGTCCTATAATGACAATCAGGGTGGTCATTCATTTGATTATAAGAAAGTACTATTTAGGCACCTGCTGTAAGATTGCTTTGAGTCCTAGCCAGGGACATCTTATGGGTTCTTGGATGTCTCCTTAGCATCAGGCTCTTTCTAACCCCATAGTGGCTCCCTCTATCAAGATATCTATTTCTTTTTTCTTCCTGTAAGTTGCTTCTCTCACTTAACAATTTCCTTCTCTCATGACTTGTTTCCACCTTCCCTTGATCACTCCACATTATGATCCCAATTTACTCAGAAGATCGTCTTTATTTTCCCTTCTCAGGGGAATCCCTGGATGTCTCTCTTAAGTTCCTCCTGTTAGGTAGCTGTTCAGGGTTTGTGGTTTGCAGCCTGGTTATTCTTTGCATTATGTCTAAAATCCACTTATGAGTGAGTGCATATCATGTCTGTCTTTCTGGGTCTATGTTACCTCACTCAGAATGATAATCTTCAAATCCATTCATTTGTCTGCAAATTTGAGGATGTCACTTTTTTTTTTTCTTAACTGCTGTGGTACATTGTGTAGATGTACCACTATATTTAATCCATACTTCAGTTGAGGGACATTTTGGTAATTTCCAGGTTCTGGTTATTACAAATAAGGCTGCTGTGACCATGCTTTTGGGGTAAGAATGCATTCTTTGAGTATATGCCTAATAGTGGTATTGCTGGATAATTGTGTAGATTGATTCCCAGGTTTCAAGGTACTGATTTCCAAAGTGGCTATACAAGTTTATACTTCCACCAACAATGGAGGAGTGTTCTCCTTGCTCCACATTCCCTTCAGCATAGGCTGTCATCTGTGTTTTGGATCTTTCCATTTCTGACAGATATAAGATGGTATCACAGAGTTGTTTTGATTTGCCTTTCTCTGATTGATAAGGATGTTGAACAATTCTTTAAGTGTCTTTTAGCCATTTGAATTTCTGCTGAGAATTCCTTTTTAGCTCTGAACTCCATTTGTTAATTGGAGTGTTTGAGGTTTTTTTTTGGCCTCTATTTTCTTGAGTTCTCTCAAGAGAACTATATATTTTAGAGATCAGTCCTCTGTCAGATATATGGTTGGTGGGGATCTTTTCCAATTCTGTAGGCTGTTATTTTGTTTTATTGACTGTTTCCTTTGCCTTAAAGAAGGTTCTCAGTTTCAGGAGGTCCTGTTTATTAATTGTTGTCCTTAGTGTCTGTGCTACTGATGCTATATTTTGGAAGTGGTCTTCTGTGCCAATGTGTTCAAGGGTATTTCCCACTTTCTTTTCTATCAAGTTCAGTGTAGTTGGGTTTATGTTGAGGTCTTTGAACCATTTGGACTTGAGTTTTGTACAGGATGATAGATATGGATTTATTTGTATTCTTCTATATACTACCATCCAGTTATGCCAGCACCATTTGTTGAAAATACTATCCTTTTTCCATTGTATATTTTTGGCCTCTTTGTCAAAAATCAGGTATTCATAGGTGTGTGAATTAAGGTTAGAGTCTTTTATTTGATTCCACTGATCCACAAATCTGTTTTTGTCACAGTACCAAGCTGCTTTTATTACTGTGGCTCTATAGTATAGCTTGAAGCCAGGGAAAGTGATGCCTCCTGAAGTTCTATTAGAGAACAGGATTGTTTTGGCAATCCTGGGTTTCTTGTTATTTCATATGAGCTGAGTATTATTCTTTCAATGTCTGTAAAAATTGTGTTAGGATTTTGATGGGGATTGCACTGAATCTGTAGATTGCTTTTGATAAGATTGACATTTTTACTATGTTGATCCTCCTGTACAGGAGTATGGGAGATCTTTCCATTTTCTGACATCTTCAATTTCTTTCTTCAGTGACTTGAAATTCTTGTCATACAGGTCTCTCATTTCTTTGGGTAGAGTTACCTCAAGATATTTAATGCTATTTGCACCTATTGTAAAAGGTTATATTTTCCTGATTTCTTTTTCAGCCCTTTTATCATTTGTGTATAGGAGGTCTATTGATTTTTTTCAGTTAATTTTATACCCTACTACATTGCTGAAGGTGTTTATCAGCTTTAGGAGTTCACTGGTAGAATTTTGGGGGCCAGTTATGTACATAATCATATCATCCACAAATAGAGATAGTTTGATTTCTTCCTTTCCATTTTATATCCACTTAATCTCCTTTTGTTCTCTTATTGCTTTGGCTAAATCTTTGAGCACTACATTGTATTGATATGGAAAGAGAGGACAGCCTTGCCTTGTTCCTGATTTTAGTGAGATTGCTTTGAGTTTCTCTCCATTTAGTTTGATGTTGACTGCTGGCTTGCTGTATATTGCCTTTATTATGTTAAGGTATTTTCCCTGTATTCCTGATTTTTCTAGGCTTTTATCATGAAGGAGTGTTGGATTTTGTTAAAGGCTTTTTCTGCATCTAGGGAGATGATTATGTGGAGTTTTTTTCTTTCAGGTTTATGACATTGATAGTTTTTCATACGTTAAACAATCCCTGCATCTCTGGGATGAAACCTACTTGATTATGGTAGATGACTTTTTTTGATATGTTGTTAAATTCAGTATTCCAGTATTTTATTGAGTATTTTTGCATCAAGGTTCATGAGGGAGATTGGTCTGTAATACTCTTTCTTTGTTGCATCTTTGACTCGCTTTGGTATCAAGATAACTTCAGTGTCATAAAAAGAGTTTGGCAGTGTTTCTTAGGTTTCTATTATATGGAATAAGTTGAGGAGTATTGGTAAAGTTTTTCTCTTTATGTCTGATAGAATTCTGCACTAAATCCATCTGTACCTGGTTTCCCCCACCATGGGAGACTTTTAATAACAGCTCCAATTTACATGGGGATTGTAGGTCTATTTAGGTTATTTATCTGGTCTTCATTTAATTTTAGTAAGCAGTACCTGTCTAGAAAGCTGTGCATTTGATTTAGGTTTTCCAATTTAGTGGAGTATAAGTTTTCAAAGTATGACCCAACAATTTTCTGGATTTTCTGGGTGCCTGTTGTTTGTCCCCCTTTTCATTTCTGATTCTATTAAGTTGGATTCTCTCTCTCTCTCTCTCTCTCTCTCTCTCTCTCTCTCTCTCTCTCTCTCTCTCTCTCTCCTCTGTCTCTGTCTCTCTTTCTCTCTCTGCCTTTTGGGTTGTTTGGATAAGGGTTTGTCTACATTGTTAACTTTCTTAAAGTACTAACTCTTTGATTAATTGATTCTTTGTATTGTTCTCTATGTTTCTATTGTATTGATTTCAGCCCTGAGTTTTATTATTTCCTGCTGTCTACTCCTTCTAGGTGAGTTTGCTTCTAATTGTACTAGAGCTTTCATTGGTGCTGTTAAGTCTCTTGTGAGAGATTTCTCTAGTTTTTTCATGTTGGCACATAGTGCTATGAATTTTCCTCTTAAGACTGATTTCACTGTGTCCCATAAGTTTGGGTATGTTGTGGATCATTTTCATTAAATTCTACAGTCTGATTTTTTTTCTTAACTTCTTCCTTGACCCAGAGGAGGTTCAATTGAGAGATGTTCAGTTTATATGAATTTGTAAGCTTTATGTGGTTTGTGTTTTTGAACTCTAATGTTAATCCATGGTGGTCTGATAAAATACAAAGTTAGTCCCATTTTTGTATCTATTGATATTTGCTTTATTACCAAGTATGTGGTCTATTTTAGAGAAAGTTCTATGGGGTGCTGAGAAATATGTATATTCCTTTGTGTTTGGATGGAAGCTTCTGTATATATCTGTTAAGTCCATTTGTGTCATAAAATCTGTTAGACCCCTTGTTTCTCTGTTGAGTCTTTGTCTGTTTGACTATCCAAGGGTGAAAGTGGGGTATTGATCTGTTCCACTATTAATGTGCAGAACTGATATGAGATTTAGGCTTTAGTAATGTTTCTTTTACATATTTAGGTGTCCTTGTGTTGGGGGCATAAGTGTTCAGAATTGAAACTTTGCCTTGGTGAATTTTTTCCTGAGAAATATATGTAATGTCTGTTCTGATCTCTTTTGATTGATTTTGGATTGAAGTCTACTTTGTTAGGTATTAGGATGGCTACATCAGCCTGTTTCTTGGGACCATTTGATTGGAAAGTCTTTTCCCAACCCAGTTGAGGTGTGTCTCTTGTATGCAGTAGAAAGATGAGTTCTGTTTATATATCCATTGTGTTAGCCTGTGTCTTTATAGGTGAATTGAAACAATTGATATTACTGGATTAATGACCAGTGATTGTTATTTTCTGTTACTTTTGATAGTAGTGTATATATGTTTTTCTTCTTTGGATTTTTCTTCTGAGGGATTATCTATTGCTTGTGGTTTCATAGGTGTATCTAGCTTCCTTAGGTTGGAGTTTTCCTTCTAGTGCTTTCTGTAGAGCCAGATTTTTAGATAATTATTGTTTAAATCTGGTTTTGTCATGAAATATCTTGTTTACTCCATCGATGGTGATTGATAGTTTTGCTGGGTATAGTAGTCTGGGCTGGCAAAAGTGGTCTTTTAGTGGCTGTATAACATCTGACCAGGACCTTCTTGCTTTCATTGTTTCTATTGAGTAATCTGGTGTTATTTTGGTGAATCTGCCTTTATAGGTAACTTGGCCTTTTTCCTTTGCAGCTCTTGGTATTCTTTCTTTATTGTGTAGATTTAGTAGATTGATTATTAGGTGGCTAGCAGACATTTGGGGGGGGGTCTAGTCTATTTGATATTCTGTAAGCTTCTTGTATCTTTATAGGCATTTCCTTCTTTAGATTAAAACTAAAGTAAAATAAAGCAGGAATGGGGATGTCAAGCAGTTAGAAATGTAATTTCCTATTTCCAACATTGTCTCAGTTTGAATCTTCTTTCTTGCTTTAGTTTCATTATTTTTATTTTTAGATAGGGTGATACTAATTGTACAGACCAGCCTTAATCTCTCCCTGTAGCCTGGATGGATCTTGTACTTGTAATAGTACTACTACCTTAATTTCTGGAGTAGCTAAGGATCTAAGACTTAGCCACTTGGTCTGGTCTTGTCTTCTATTTCCAATCTTGTCCAAGGGTAGTACTCCTTCATAAATAGCCAAAATATTATTTATATTTGTCTGGAATATAAAACTATGTAAGATTCTGAAGATCTCTATAGGGGAACACAGCCAGTTGGCCTGGTCAAGCCAAGGTTGTCTTTTTCTGGGTAGTGTGCCTAGGCATGCACACTGGCTGATTTCTGCTGAGCCAACTTGGAGTCTGCTGTTGCACAATAATGACTGGTCACATGTGATCATCGAGTACTGGATGTTAGTTTGCATGAGAGCAAATATACACTATCAAGGCCACGTACTCGAGTTTATTTAAGAGAGGATTCCCAGGTTGGTGAAGAAGCAAAGGAGCAGGCAGAAGTCAGGGTACAGAGAAAAGGGCCGAAACATGTGCTCCCATCTGTTTTAAGGGAAGGAGCCTGCACCAGTATGCATCATGGGTCCAGGGAGGTGCTTCTGTACACAGTGCCTCAGGGTTTACACAGCCACGCCCAGGGGCATGCTTCAGTACAAGGTGCATCCCACCTGAGCCAGAGTTGGCTCA
This sequence comes from Sigmodon hispidus, assembly GCA_004025045.1. NCBI lineage: Eukaryota > Metazoa > Chordata > Mammalia > Rodentia > Cricetidae > Sigmodon > Sigmodon hispidus. The sequence continues at coordinate 3,931 of PVIH01012386.1, read as the reverse complement.
GCTATGTGGAATGCCAGGAATCCTTACACTGGAGGCCAGTGAGAGAGAGACAGCACAGCTGAGAAGTTTTAAATGAGTTTGTGTTTGCTTCTCCCCTGACTCCCAGTATCTGCATCATCATTGGCAATGTGCCTCTTCATCTACCGCCATCTCCCCAGAGAACACCCAGATAGAATGCCTTGCAACAGATCTCCAGCTTAATTCTTCTGTTCCCAAACTAAAGGTGCTTGGAAGACTCTTTCAGGCCAATGTTTCTAAAACTAAAAGAAAGGGTTAGGGTTGGGGTTAGGGTTAGGGTTAGGGTTAGAGACATAGATCTTAGAAGGAGTAACCTACTTGCATACTGTAGTTAAGGAGTCAAATTGACCAGTTACTCCTTGAAATACTGGAGACCATGTTCATGCCACTCTGTGACTTCCAGTATATAATTGTTTAGTAAATGTCAGGATCCCCTCTGTCTCTCTAAGGAAGTATGACTTCTAATAGCACCAATGTTCCTAGTGGTCATACATGAATTTACTAGCAGTTCCATTGGGGTCTGAACGCCACATTGATCTTCATTTATTTCCTGCAGGTATCTCAAAGCCTGAATCCTTAAGAAGTATTTTTAATGACCTGGTACTCTTGGGGGCCCCCACAAACACTTGGCCTTTGCCTTTTCACTTAACTTTCAACATAACTTTTGAGAACCCACCACCAAAATAGTGATTGCCATTCAGGGAGGAAGTGGAAGAGAATCTCTGAGAATATTTTTCATGAACATCCATTTCATTCAAATGCATGTGAGCGATACATAGTCAAAGTACAAACCATTATCTCATAGTGTCTTATGTCTCTTACCACTGTAAAGCACAGAGAATAGCAGGCCCGGAAACACATCTAAGGGAAAAGCAGCTTGGCCTGATCACAAGTGAGCCTATCTCCAATAGCTTTGGGGAGGCTTTTGGCTCACACCTCCTGTTGACCAGTTCTTTGACTGGAGAACCAGACTGCAGCCCACTCTAAATAGAGTCTGTTGACTCAAGTCTCCACTTAATGGAGTACTTAGTCCTTACTACAGAGTGAGCTGAATGGGATCTTTGTTAATGCGAATTCCAGTTGACAGGAGATCCTGTTAATTGGTATCCATACTGACTGGGCTTCCCATTGATTAGAATCTTCTTTGGCTCCTTTCCCCTGTGTTCATTCTGTCACAATCCACATTGAGAAGGATCAATTCTGTCTGGAGTCCTCTTGTTTGAAGTACCTACTGACTGGTATTTATGTTGTTTATGTTACTGGAATTCTCTCTGGTTGGAATCTTCATTGACTGTACTATCGCTGACTGCAATTCCTACAAATTAGGATTATACTGATTAGAATCTCTGCTGATGGTGAAAATATTGATGATACTTACCTCAGGCTTTTGTCTTGCTACACCTGTAAGAATGAAATGACTGAACCACCATAAAGATTGAATAAACAAAGGGAATTACATTTGCAATTTAAGTGCTGACAATCGAACATAAATCTAGAAATTCAATTGGGGAAGGAGAAAGTAAGATCTTTGGAGGCAGCACGATGCTAATAAAGAGAAGTAGGCACTGTTAAAGCTGTAAGGTCCAGGAACTAACCAAGAGAAGCCTATGGAGATGTAAGTCTCAGAAGCAGAAGTAGACCTGTCCCTCCAGGAGGGTGAATCAGTTCTTCAACATGCAGTTGCAGGGTAAGTCTGAGAGGCCTAGGTAAGAAGCTGGCTGCTTAGTCCACATGGAGTCCGGAGTCACTGGTTGCTTGTGTTAGGAGACTGGAGAATGCTGCACTCTTCCTCCTCTGTCTTCTTTTCTGTTTCCACCCAGTTGACCTCCCTCCTCTGTGGGGCTTCACCTTCCTCCATCCCTCACTTCATTCTCATCCTCTGCTAACATCTTTCTCTTCTTCACTTATAGTTCCACAAGCAGGCTTGTTCTCTACATTTTGATCCTTGATAACCATGCTTCTGCATCTACAGAAGCTTTGATTATGTTGTAAGCAATAGTAACGTTAAAAAAAAAAAAACAGTAAAGACTGAAATAAGCAGCAGATAGAGGAAAATATCACACATTTGGGGGGTTTAAAAAAATCTCAGAGATGACTGAGGGAGCTTACTTTTAAGAATAAATGTGATCGAACATGAACTCATCCCTAAGAGGCAGCCAACTTGAGTTCTGACTCAGCTTTCTGTTTGACAGTGAGGAACTTCTGGCTCCTTATATGCACCGAAGGCATTTTCATATCAAGTTGTAACCATGGTAACAACATTTATTGATACCAGTTATCAGAGATATCTTTCATTCTTGGGCTGCTTTATTTTCTCTTCCCCGCTTGTCCCAGAATTAAAAGGACAACACAGCCCAGACAACTCAGTTGGAGGACACTGAAGCAAATATGGCTGGGACTCAAGAGTGTGTTGGGAGTTGGAGCAAACTTCACTTCCAGATCTGGTCTTTCAGTGACCATAAACAGCATAGGACAATTTACTATTGCAATGTGTTTGTAAACGTGCAGTGAGATTTGTCTTCTGAGGTGCTAACTGTGTTGGTGGGCATGTCTTAATCATCACTCAGTGTCTAGATCTAGCCTCCAAAAAAGCTTCACACTGTAAACATACAAAATCGTGGTCTACCAACAGACAAGAACATGAGTAAATCAAAGATAAAACAAGTGTCAAAATGTCCCTAGCTCACTCCTTTCAATTGTTCTAAATCTTACTATTCCCATTCACTTTTGGGGGAACACCTTTGTCTAACAAATCCAAGAAGGATGAGGGATTGTGGGGGTAGCATGCAGCAGCATGGACTTAATATGCATACTCCAATCCTTCCCCTCCTTCCCTTCTACCCTGAACTAGATGACAATGTCCCAGTGTGCACTGTACCACACTGCACAGAGTTGAAGGGCCTCCACTGATGAACTGTGGAGGAAGCTGCTTTCTTCTATGTGTTTCCCTACTGCTTCCTAGTGAAAAAATGCATGGTGAGCTCTGCCAAGGGCAGAACAGGGGCATTTCTTTCCCCTCTTAGCTCTTGCTGGTCTTAACCAGTTTCTAATATTCATCTCCTAAGGAAGGGTCATTGCTTCTCCTGGGAGGCAGAGGGAACTGTCAGGACCTTCAGGACAAGGGAATGATGTCCTCCCTGGATTCCTAGGCTTTGTTTGGCTCTTACTGCCATTGTGTTGATGCCTGGCTGCTTAATAGGTTGTTACCAGGCCATGGTTTACATAAAATTCTGTGTATTTTAGGCTCTTTTATGACTTGGGTATCAAACCCTTTATCTTTCATGGATGCTACAATTTCAGAGTCTAGGTGCTAGTGTTTCTTTTGTGATATGTCATAGTCATTGTTGACCCATGGGATTCTGAAGAGTTGCCCTCAGCTTAGCATTTACTATTACTAATGCATTAATAATGCAAGCTCATTAACTCATCAAGATTTTATTCAGGCATCATTTTGAACTTGAGAAAGTTGTACCCTTACTCTGACAAGGTGATTCCTGCAAAAAAGGACAGGTCCCTGGTGCCATATAACACACAAAGTTCAAATATCAACTTTAGGGCCATCATAAAGGAGGCCACAAAAGACTTTGGTGGGGAGGATTCAAGCTTCAATCCTTTGCCCAGGCTTGAATGTCAATTGTTTTCCCTCTTCTGTTCCCATTCTACTATGATGTTGTCAGGACTAAGGTCTCTATGTCCTTGTGTTCATTAGGACAGTAGCCTAGAACAATTAGCAACTGTTGGCATGTTTTGTGGCCCCATTCTGGGAGCTGATATCCTGGATGTGCTGATATAGCTATTCTCCCACAGTTTAGAAAGTGTTGTGTTTGGTTTTGATTACATGGATAAATGAAACAATGAGTATGGTTGGATGTCTTCACAAAAATCACCTGTGCAGTCACTGGATAGAACCACT
>PVIH01012385.1:0-63810 GCA_004025045.1 Sigmodon hispidus | reverse complement strand
GGGGGAGGGAGACTGCCAGCCGGAATAACAGTCACAGCCACCGAGAGGAAGGGGCGGGACTTCCGGCGGCGCAGGACATCCGGAGGCAGTAGCGGAAAGCCCTTGGCTTCTCCCTGACTTGAGAGGTGCAGGCAGAGGCGAGCACGCGGATCTCCCCGGTAGCGAGTTCCGGGGTTCGGCGCCCAGCCGGGCTCCCGGTCCACGCGAGCTTCTCTCAGCCCGTGTTCTGTGGCTTTCCGGGGTGCAAGTTGTGGAGCCGTTGTGTGCTAAGAACTACACTCCCAGAGAAGCTGTGGTTTATAAATCGTAAGTAATACACTGCCTGAAGCAAAGTCTTGTTTACCAAAATCATCTCCATGTAAGTTGTTGGGGGCTGGAGAGACAGCTCAGCGTTGAAGACGCTTAGTACTCTTGTAAAAGATTCAAGTATGGTTTCCAACACCCACTTGGGACAGCTCACAACTTTGTCTATAACCCTGGCCTTTGGTCTCCTCGGGCACCCGCACCCTCGCGAACGTAGTTATACATAGTTACTTCCAAGCACTCACACAGACAGTTATACGTAATTTCTCCTACACACATACACACGATTAAAGTAAAAAAAATAAGAGATTTTCATAATGTGCGTGACGGGTCAGGCCTATAATCTCAGGCTCGGGAAGCTAAGGCAGGAGATTTGTTTGTAGCCTGTGCTAAAAAGTGGAGAACCTGCAAAAATTTTATTTTTAGGTTTTAATTTCTGTGGTATTATAAAATCTCTGTACACTACAGAGTCAAAATTTAACTATTTGTTTTTATAATTTGTTTCTTTAAAGGGCAGGTTGCTTTGCCAAACTCAGGGCCTGAGGATCCTAAGCTAAATTTTTTAAATCTTTAAGGTCTGAGTGGTTGTTTCCATTTTGTTTTGTTTTGTTTTAAGACAGGTCTGACTGTACTGGCATGGAACTCAATATGTAGACCAGACTGTCCACAAATGCACAGAAATCCATCTGCTTCTGTCATCTCTGGAGTGTTGGGATTAAAGGTGTGTGGCCCAAGCCTGGCTCTGAACATTTTTTAAATGTGAAAATGAACATTTAACACAATCTTTATCTTAATGGAATACAGCCTTTAGCTTCTAGTGGGGAAAACAGAAAATTAGAGTGTTGTAAGCATTATAGACATGGGGTGCTATGAAAGCTAATAGGAGTGGAAAGTGAAAAAAGATGTGCAGCTGAAAAGGCAATCGAAGGATGATATTGTGAAAACCTGTTTAAGCCATATTTAATGAACTTGGTTCTAAACAGAACACAAAATTATGAGTATTTTGGGGTGGGAGGAATGCATCTGGGCATCTGCACAGGCCAAAGAACATCTAGGAGTGTGCGAGATCATAACAGGAAGCCAAAGATTAGAAATTTCAGGAATTTTCTTTTTATTCACATTTTGCATCAGTTGACAAACTTTTGTGGCAAGAGTATGTGTTACATTTTTGATAATTGTCCCACCTATGGGTTTAATAAAAGCTGATTGGCCAAAAGGCAGATAGGAAGTATGCCTAGTGTTACCAAGCTAAGAAAACTTGGGAACATCTCAGAACAGAGAGAGATGCCACAGAGAAAAGCTGAAATGCTGCTCTGAGAAAAGGTACTGAGCACATGGCTAAACATGATGGGTTGAGTTCAGATGAAGGAGTTAGCAAGTTATATCCCTGGGCCCTAGATCAATCAGCAGAAAATTAATGTAAGTGTCTGTGTGACTGTGAGTGTTTCTGCCAGACTGCCAGTCATAACTCTGGTCCAGGCCTGGAAAGTATGGGCCAGAACCTATTACAACAAACTTTAAGCATCTTCATTGTCTTGTGGAACATCAGTTCTTCAAGATAAAATTATGGAACATTTTATATGTATATGTATTTGTTCCAGTTTTTGACATTTTATTTTATAATTGCTATAAATTCTGAGCTGAATTTTTTTTTCCTTGTTTTAATCAGTGTTTTAGAAGCACAAAGGCATCTGTGTGGCAGCTCTTTAGTGTCTTTTATTAGATGTTACCTTATGTAACTTTACTGCCTTTTTTATCTTCCCTGTTGCTGTCATGAAGGATCTTGAGATTGATTATGTATCTGAAGAAGACTATAGTTTCTTGTTCTCAGCTCTATAATTGGCATATAACTTTCCTATCTAGTTACATTGATCCTCTAGGCCTGTTTCTATATCAAATCTAGAAAAGATATTTGAGTTGTTTAAAAAATATGTTGAAATAATAAGAACATGGAGCAGGACATGGTTACATAGCTATAGTGCCAATTATTTCAGAAGCTGAGGCAGATCGTTCAAGTTGTTGAATTTAAAATCAGCCTGGTCAACATAAAAGGTCAACCCCTGTCTCACAAAAATAAAAAAATAAAAATAGACCGGTAAGTGAACACAGCCTTGGACTATAAAAAAATTAGAAGAGAGGGCTAAGAGGAAAAGACAGTAGAAACTGCAGCTAGGATATAATATATGAGATAATTAAATTAGTGATGTGCAACATCTAAGTTGAATCCTTTGTGCTTCAGAAATCAATTGCTTTCTGCAGCCAATTAAGCCGACCAGGTTCCTTTCCTCATGGGGGTCTGGTGTGCAGTGGTTGCAAACAGCATCCTCCTTGGTAGTGTATGCGACCTGCTGAATGTGCAGGTTGCCCAAAGGGACCTTGGAGACAGTTTTCAGGTGGATAATCATGTCTTATCTCTGTTTCTAACCTAGGCTCTAGACAAGTATTTGGAGGTTTCTTTGGGAAACCCTAGGGCACCATGTCCATACACACCAAGCTGCAGAATAAGGAATGTGTAGAGCCAACTTTTTTCTCCTGACAGCTAGAAGATCACATTTTAGAGAAGTATCACTTCACCAAGTTTAATGGAGATGAATTTAAAGCCTTGGTAGCTGACAAATGGCTTTGTCAAAATATCCACAACTATGATACCTTGGAGAAGTACAGGCCCAACTCTCCTGAGTCCTATACCTCACCAGTCATGTTTACTAGTAAATCTCATCTAGTCTGCCTGAGAAAGAAAGAAACCAGATTCTCGGGAAGTTTTGAAATCTTTATCTAACTTAATTTCATTTTTCTTTTATAGGAGTTACTTGTATTTCTTCAAAATGAATGTTACTGTTCAATTCTTAAGACCTTTTGCCAGGTTAATGATGCCAATTACCCCTCATAGGAAGAGAAGAAATTTATATTCAACAATTCTGCAGAGATATATGTCTTCCAAAGTACCTTCTTTGTCCTGTCATAACAAGGACAGTACATCCACTTCTGAACAGCTAGAATTGGATGGATGGAAAACTACAATGAAAGCTAGCATTCAAGAAGATGGTGTTTCAATGGTCTCAAACAAAGATGAAGATTCTTTAGCTGCCACCAAAGACTTAATTGAGATGTGGAGATTACTTGGCAAAGAAGTACCAGAACACATTACTGAAGAACAGCTCAAAACCCTTTTGGAATGCACTTCTAAATCAGCCAAAAGAAAATACTTGAGGTATTTGTATGGTAAGGAAAAACTGAAAAAAGCTAAGCAAATAAAGAAGGAAACAAAAGCTGCAGCCAGGGAAGAAGCAAAAAAGGTCAAGTTGTTAGAAACCACGGAGGGTAAAGAACAACAGGACTTTATGTTTCTTCGACTCTGGGATGTAAGAATCAACATTGCACTGGGTTGGAGGGGTGTCCAGGCCATGCAGTTTGGACAGCCTTTGGTTTTTGACATGGCTTATGAAGATTATATGAAACCAAGTGAACTGCAGAATACTGTTTCTCAACTTTTAGAAAGTGAAGGAGAGAACAGAAAAAATGTTGATCCTTTCCACATTTATTTCTGCAATCTTAAAATAGATAGTGCTTATCATAGAGAGCTAGTTAGACGTTACGGTGAAAAATGGGACAAATTGTTCTTAACAGCAACAGAAAAGTCTCCTATAGATTTATTTCCAAAGGACAATATTGTATATTTAACTGCAGACTCTCCCAATGTTATGACTACCTTCAAGCATGATAAAATTTATATAATTGGATCATTTGTTGATAAAAACACACAGGCAGGCACATCCCTAGCCAAGGCAAAACGGCTAAAACTAGCAACAGAACGCCTCCCACTAGATAAATATTTGCAATGGGAAACTGGTAACAAAAATCTCACTTTAAATCAAATGATCTCTATTTTGCTATGCATGAAAAACACTGGTAACTGGAAAGAGGCTCTGAAGTTTGTGCCCATGAGAAAGCATACTGGCTATCTAGAGGTTTCTCAACATTCTCGGGAGGCTTTTAGGAACTTGAAGAAGACAAAGAAAAGTTTATTTCCAAGAGGCTCCTTAAATGTACACACACAGAAAAAGTTACCTAAATGAGAAAATGTAATAATGTAAGAAGCAAATAGATAGGAAATGCTGTTAAAATAATGTTTCTTCCTAAGTGGAATTATATCTTAAAAATAGTCTTTACAGACAAACTGTAGAGTTTTGTCTTTTTCTAATTAAGTATCTGGAAAACTTTGAAAGTATGCTGTATTTGTTGTAGAAACAATCAAATTATAGATTAATCTAGAATTAAACACAATAAAAGTTTTGTTATAACTTTGCAGTTGATTGTTTTATACTCTTGACTCTTTTGGGCTGCCTGCCTCCCCCAGCTCCCAAATAAATACATGGGGTTTATTCTTTGTTATGAATGCCTGGACTTAGCTTGGCTTATTTTTAGCCAGCTTTTCTAAAATTATTTCATCTGCATTTTGGTTCTGGGCTTTTGTCTTTATCCTATACACATTTACTTCTTACTCCCTGGCTTACTGAGCATCTGTGTGGCTGGCCCCTGGAGTCCTCCTGCTGAGCTCCTAGATCTCACAGATTTCTCCTTCTGTTCTCTGCCAGCTTCACTTATCACTCTCCTGCCTTGCTATTGGCTATTCAGCTCTTTATTAGTACCCACGTGGTGGCTCACAACCATCTGTAGTAAGATGTGATGCCCTTCTAAATTTTTAATTTTATTTTTTTTAAAGATTTATTTATTATGTATACAGTGGTATTCTGCTTGCAGGCCAGAAGAGGGAGCCAGATCTCCTTACAGATTGTTGTGAGTCACCATGTGGTTGCTGGGAATTGAACTCAGGACCTCTGGAAGAACAGCCAGTGTTCTTAACCACTGAGCCATCTCTCCAGCCCTTATTTTTTATTTTTATTTTATTTTATTTATTTTTAGATAAAAGCAATCTAGGGAGGTTTGGGGTTTTTATTTGTTTTGAGACAGGGTCTTCCTGTGTATCTCTGTCTGGTCTTGAACTCACTGAAGACCACCTGCCTCTGCCTCCCAAATGCTGGGATTAATGGCACAAGAAATGGAAGGATCTTAAATAGTATCTTACAAAGCCATACAGGAGAAATGATGAAACAAGCAGGAATTAAATACTGCAACATTATAGTTTCCTGGTCACCTGCATAAAGTCCTCACCAAACTGCCATATTGCTTGTCTTAGGGTTTCTATTGCTGCAACAAAACACCATGACCAAAAGTTGAGGAAAAGGTTTACTAAGCCCACACTTTGACATAGCTGTTCAACACCAAAAGAAATCAATATAGGAACTCAGCCAGAGCAGGAACCTGGAGGCAGGAGCTGATGCACAGGTCATGGAGGATGCTGTTCACTGGCTTGTTCAGCCTGCTTTCTTCTAGAACCCAGGACTAACAGCTGAGGGATGGCACCATACACAATGGGCTAGGCCCTCCCCCATTGGTCACTAATTAAAATAAATGCCTTACAGCTAGGTCTGAAGGCATTTCTTCAACCAAGACTTCTTCCTCCGTGATGACTAGCTTGTGTGAAAATGACACACTTAAGGTAAATAAATACTCAAGCTTGAGTTAATCATGCACAAACAGTGAATAGCTTTCACATAGGAAAACACCTGCACAAGGTGCTATGGAAAGTGGCTACTTGTAGTTATTTCTATGTGCATATAGGTATGCATGTGTAGATGAGCTGTCTTGATTTATTTTGAGACTCACTATGTAAACCAAGCTGACTTTGAGATCAGCCTGCCTCTGTCTCCTTGTAGGATTAAAGGTATGTGCTAACACCATGCCTGCTGGTTTTTTGTTTTTTTTTTTTTTTTTTTTTTTTGATACAAGGTCTCATTGAAATTGGAGTTGGCCAGCAAACTCCAGGGATCCTCCTGTCAGCTTCCTCAGCACTAGGGCTAAAGATGCCTCTGCTTTTTATATGATCCAGAATCCAAACTCTGATCTTGAGACAACAGGATGATTGAATGTAGCAAGCATTTTACCAACATTCATTTCTCTTTGCTCTGTTTTGTTTTTTAAGTTTCGAGGGCAGAATCTCATGTAGTTCAGGCTGGCTTTGAACTGGCTGTATAGGATGATGTCAATCACCTGTTGAAGAGGTACTAGTAATGTTTATTTGGATACTGGATCTCATGCACCCCAAGCTGAACTACCTCCAAGTGCTGGAATTATACATCTGTACCACCACTTCAATTATGCATCGTGAGAGATGAAACCCACTGTGGTTTTCTGGGTGTTAAGCAGGTACTCTGCCAATTGAGGAACACCCACAGCACACTGCTACTTTGCAGAGAAGTAAAAGCAGTCCTACCTGTGGCCAGCAACTCAATGTTTCTTAGAGGACGGTGCTTAGACTCTGACACTAGCTTTTATGGTAAAATTCTCACAGTAAGATACTTTAACCTTGAAAGAATAGGATGATTTAACCAGTAGACAGCTATTGGACTAAAGAGAAAAAAAAAAAAAAAACAAAAAAAAAAAAACATGAAGCCAGGTGATGGTGGCATAATCCCAGGACTTCAGAGGTTGAGAGACAGGTTGGATTTGAGTTTGAGGTTAGCCTGCTCTACAAAGCAGACTTCCAGATAGGCTCCAATGCTACAGAGAAACCCTGTCTCCAAAAAAAAAAACCAAAAAACAAAACAGAAAAAAAAAGAAAAATTTTGAAAAAACATACCAAGAAATAAGTAATTTCTGGTTCAAACCAATTCTGAATGTTGGGGCTGTGCTGAGGCGTATTTTAAACCTAGTTAGAAAAGGGAATAGGATAAATACAAGGCCAAGATCAAACCCTAGTAGATGAAACTTCTTTCCCTAGGAAAGTTAACTCCTGTCTTTCAAAATGTATCATTTAAAAAAAAAAATGTGTGTGTGTGTGTGATAGAGAGAGAGAGTGAGTATGATGGAATTAAAGGTGTGGATCACCATTCCCTGACCTTCATGGCTTGGCTTGCTGAGTGGCTCTGCCCTCTGATATTCCAGACTATTTCTATTAAATACACAATATATCACCACATAACTATGTTCAAGTGAGTGTGAGTACTTGCAGAGTTCAAGAGGCTGTCGGATTCCCTGGAGCTGGAGTTACAAGCAGTTGTGAACTACCCAGTGTGTGTACTGGGAATTGAACTGCTGTCCTATAGAAGAGCAGAAAGTGCCCTTAACCGCCAACAGATGGCTTGCTTGCTACAAGTCTACACCTAAGTTTTCACAAGTGAAAAAAAAAAAAAAACAAAAAAAACAAAAAATTTCCACAATAATTTTACTACGAGATCGTCCATAAATTCCTTTCCGATGTCAGTACACAAATAAAAGGGTATTTTCACATTGGACTCCTGGAGATTAAACGGTGGTGTACGAAAGGTGTCAACAATAGACAGTATTCGGTAACCGCTGAAATATTCTAACCGCTGAAATATTCTCCGAATGGACACAGCACTATCCCACAAATGATCCAATAACTAAAAGAACCAGCTACAACCACCCTGGAGCGTTCAAAACCTACGACTCCACTAGCCGTTCCGAGGTCAGGCAGCTCTTATGAATCCAACCAGGGATCTGAAAGCCCTCCCCTCCGTACCTATCGCCACGCCCACTTCCCGCCACAACAGGCTGGTGACGTCACATCCGCCTCGACGGGCTGCTCTAGGCTGCGGCCTCGCTGGCCCGCCCGAAGCTTTATGGTTGCTGGGAGGGGCCGTGACGTCTTTGCCCGGGCTGCAGGGGGAGGCCGCGGCGGGGAAGATGGCGGACGGGAAGGCGGGAGAGGAGAAGCCTGAGAAGCCGCAGCGAGCCGGAGCCGCCGGAGGTGATCACAACCCCAGCGTCGCGGGCTGCGGGGGCTACTCCCGCCTTTCTTTGGGCTTCCCGGGGTGGGGGAAGGGGACTTACGGCATCTTAAGCGCGGGCGGACCCGGCGCTCTCCCGGCCCGGGGCTGGGCCCGGTTGAGCGCCCGGTGTAGCCCGCGGAGATCCAGGCCCACGTAGCCTCCTCAGAGGAGAAGCCATCAGTTACCATTCGGCCCTGAGTAGGGAGATGGGCGACTGAGCTTGGGGTGGGAGCCAAACAGCAGAGAGCTCAGGGCCCACCGTGCACTCAGGCCCTGGGCGAGCGCCGAGCCGCTTCCGCGGGCTCTGGCCCCCCAAGCCGGCTTTTCGAGGGCGCCAGCCTCTCGGTTACACGTAGTAAATTATGTTTGGAGCTCTCTTTTCACCGAGGAGGTGGATGATCCCAGCCCCATTCCTTGCTGTATTTTCAGATCTAATATTTGTAAACCCTGCAGTGGGATAAGTCGTGGCGATGCAGGGGGGAAAGAATCTGGTTCAAGCAGCAAAAGCTTGAAATTAGGGTTTGATTCACTTTCCTTACGGTATCTGTTTCAGGCTAACAGCGGAGTCTGTGCTGGATATTTAGTTGGCGTAGTAGAAAGATGTGATCTTCCTGCAATTTGTCACGAAATTGAACTCAGATTATAGCTTCTCCTCTTGATCCTTCTACCCCCGTAATTTTTGATCGTGTGCATAAAGAAAAAGAAACACGTAGTCTCCATCCCTACGCCCTTTTGTCTTACCAATAAGTAACACGTGTGAGCAGATCATAATGTCTTTTTTAGAATGTTTTAATGTTTCACTATTCTAGCTTCCTTAAGTCTTACTCCTGAAAGACTTAAATGTGAGAATATATAGATTGAGAAGCACATAAAGACAAATAGTAGGGTCTGCCAACTTTGTTAATTGTCGTGGCAATAAAAACTACTAAAAAAGGTATATGTAATGTTACTCCGGACTCAGAATTTGCTTCTTTAAAAATGTGTACAGTGCTATTAGTAGAGCCACCCCCTCTTTGTTTTTGGTTTTTTTCTCTGAGATAAGATCTCGTAGCTCAGGCTTCCTGTACTAATTGCAGTTCTGTGGCCACTTTGTCCACAAAATTTCTTCCAAATTTTTAATAAACTAGTAAAATAGTGAATGAAAGTATTTTCGTTCTTAGTTACTTTAGACTTCCTCCACTGTTGTTAAAGGTAGTTTAAAGAAAAACTATAACTAATGTAAGGTACCTTAGGTGTCTTTGTATGTAAGATCCTTTTAACTTGACTGAGAGAATTGTTTTAAGCTAAACAGTGTTTAGAGGGTTGTATAGATTACTTTGGTACTTAGCATAAAAAAATTATAGTCTTCCTTGGTAACTTAAAATTAGCAGTTCTTTTCTACATAATTTGTCTTCTATAGATTATTAACCTCAGACATAATGAGATTATGCATAGGAATTATAACTGAAGCAATTCACCCCATTGATATGACTGAATTGATATAGTTTGCATAACTATTCATCTCTTTTGGGAAACTTTGTCTAGACTTGGAATTTTTCTTCTGTTGCACAGCACACAGTGTTGAAAGTACAAATATTTTTCCTATTCATTGTTATTGATATTGGAGTAACCCCAAGGCCTCATTTATGCTAAGGATGAGCTTTACTGCTGCATTCTATTTTAGTAAACAATATTCCCATAATTAGAGTTAATATAGCTCTACTAGAGAGGCTATTTGAACTTTTTTTTTCACGTCAGTCTACTTTGGAAGACTTTTTTTTTTTTTTTTTAAGACTCCCCCCACCCCCTCCTTTGTGGCTAATGTTGAAGTTCTTTAACTTAAGTAGAAATTTAGAGACCAGCAACTTACTACATAAGCATAGTCATTTCAAGCTATGAGAGTTATGCCAATAACTACTTCCATAATGGGCACGTTTCCTGTGTTAAATACAGCTTGTGGAGGGCCTCCCTAAGCCCTTTTATTTATTTATTTGCTTATTTATTTATTCACCCATTTATTTGTTTGTTTATTGTAAGAGAGCTGCCAGTGTGCACATGACTCATGAATGGTATCTTTGTGGAATTATATTTTCTTTTTCTTTTTTTAATATTTATTTACTATGTATGTAGTGTACAGAAGAGGGTATTAGATCTCATTTTAGATGGTTGTGAGCCACCATGTGGTTGCTGGGAATTGAACTCAGGACCGCTGGAAGAACTGTCAGTGCTTTTAACCTCTGAGCCATCTCGCCAGCCCTGAAATTACATTTTCTTAATGGGTTTTTTAAAAGATTTATTTATTATTTTATGTATATGATCCCACTATAGATGATTGTTAACTACCATGTGGTTGCTGGGAATTGAACTCAGGACCGCTGAGCAGCCAGTGCTCTTAACCCCTAAGGCATCTCTCCAGCCTGGGTTTTGTTTTTGTTTTCCCCCACCCCCTAAGTAAAGTACCTATGTCCTCTAAAGCCCAACCCTCCTCTTAGTTATTCAATAAAAAAGAAAAAAAATTCTATTATTATGTAAGGTTTAACTGACATTAACCTACACTCTTTGCTTAGAATGGATATAAAGTAGACACAAGTCTTTGTTAAAGTATTTTTCATTTAATATCTAGCAATTTGTATAATTATGACTTACAAAGTGGTAAATGCTTTTCTTATTTAAAAATGATTGTTCATGGGCTGGACAGATGGCTTATTGGTTAAGAGCACTGACTGTTCTTCTTGAGAACCTGAGCTCGATTCCCAGCATCCACATGTCAGCTAACAACTAATTCTAAGATCTGACACCCTTACACAGTTATACATGCAGGCAAAATACCAATTCACATAAAATAAATAAAAATAAAGGTTGTTCATTTATTCATTATTTACACTACTAAAGATATTCAAAGTATTAATTAGTAGTCATTCAACTTTTTTTTTTTTTACAGTTTTAAAATACAAAATGTCTTAGTAAGCTAAGCGCTGAGTACTAGCACCTAGCACTTGGGATATAGTCAGGAGTAACTCCAAGAAGTTCAAGAAGTAGGAGTTTGAAGTACTCCTGATCCATGTAGTGAATTTCAGACCAGCTAGGACTGCAAGTGATACTCAGTCTCACAAAACAAAAACAAACAAAATATCTCTGTGAAGTAGGGATCCTTGATAAAAATTTCAAGTACTAAACTAAATAAATAGTACATGTTTATTTATGTTCTATAAAACATTCAAAACTTATGAAGTAACATTAATATTCAAAAACATTTCAAAGCTAACATTTGCTTTAAATAATTTTCTAATAATCCATATGAATTATAAATATTTTAATAACAATCATTAGTGATATATTTTTCTGCTATTCTCCCATTTTAGACCATTGTTTTATTTGCTTCTTTCCTGCTTTGTGTATTTTGCTACATAGTTACTAAGAGGATTATATAAAGAAAAAATAACCACCCTGTGCGCCACATTGAACCTGCTTATGCTATGAAATAAGACCTAATCATGGTCTTGGTGTGGGTGTGTACATATGAATACTGGTGCCTGGGAAGGCAGAAAAATTTGGATCCCTGGAGGTGGAATGATAGGGATTATGAGCTGTCCAGTGTGGGTGCTGGGACTCTTAACTAAGGTCCTCTGGAAGATGAGTAAGATCTCTTAACTTCGTGGCCATCTGCTGATAGAATTATATATATATATATATATATAAAGATAAAAGCACAGAATACAAAAGGGTTCATGCCAGTTACTGGTTAAGTATAATTATGATGGTAAGTGAAATGCACAGGACAGAGTTCTTGTAGTCTTAAACTGTCTAGAATGCCCTTTGTAGTCAGGGGTGGCCTTAGACTTACCCTGCTCCTGAATCATTTGAGTGCTGGGATTACAAGGGTAGGCCCAGTGCCAGTTTAAAAAATTCTGTTTTAAGTGGAGTTTTCAGTTTCTGAAAAGTGGTCTTTCATTTTTTAAAAATTCAGATACTTTTATGAATAAAAGATTGGTATCTTAGGAAACTATTCAGTGTTACTTTTGCCTTTTGGATAGCCCCAAACCCTAATCCAAAGAAAGTAGTTTATTATTTTTTTTTAATCTGTACAAAATCAGATGTTCTTTTGGAAGTGCTTGTTGTTGAACTAGCATAGATAAAAGCCCAGGATCCCAGCTGCCCTGGAGATAAAGCAGGAGATGTGCAAGTGACCGACAGGAACACCTGGACTTAGACAGCATAGAGAGACCCTTTCTGGAAATGAGAAAACTTTGTGCATGTAAGTCAGTGGTTTAGCACTTGCATAGCATGTAAGAGGCCCTGTGTTTAGTCCTTGGTGCCACAGAGCACTAATTACTCTAAAGATGCATCATTCCCAAACTGCTTGGATCTAGATTTGTAGTCTTGAGTCTTTGATTCTTTTACTTTTCAGTTACTGTGTTTGACACCCCCACCCCAAACTCACATTCTAGCTTTCCCACATGTTCTTATTGAACTTGCCAAGGCAGTCACTTAGAGCACCTTCTGTTTCTTTACACATGAGTTTGACTTGTCACAGAGTGTATGCACTAGGATAGAACTGGAGAGAAAAAGAAAGATCATTTATGTTTTTCCATTGTGTTCTTAAATAGTCTCATATAATAAGCCTAAGATAATGCACATTCAGATAAACTTATTGAAAGACATCTTGCTTTCTACATTTGCATGTGTACTTTCTTGAAATTAAGATTAGCTCTTCCATTCAGAGGAAATAGTATATAAGCCAAAGTCTGGCTTTGAATACCTTTTACAGGTAACTTAACACAGGTGCTAGCCCAGCTTTTGGAATAGGGTGAACTCTCAAGATGAAGTTCTTTTTCAAGTCCAGAGGTTAAGATGTATCTTGAATAAGACATCACTTAAGCTGGAGATGTAGCTTAGTGTGGAGTGCTTGCCTTATGTGTATGCAAAACTCTGGGTACAGTATGGTAAAGGAAGAAAAAAAAGCTATAGACTGAATTCACAGTTTAGTTTAACAATGGTCATGTTTATGATTAGATGTTTCATGTGATTAGGACTGCATTACTGAGATTATAATTAGCCAGATGTTTTATCTTGCCACATGATTATTTACAAGTTAGTTTGTATAAAAGAATTTGATCTTCATTTCTGAAAATCAAGATTCCACAAATAGAACCAAGATTAATATACAACTAATACAGTTATGTTTAGCTGAAGGATATTTACTTTTTGTGAACTCTGTGTTTATAATTTTAAATTGCTCTGTATTTTATGCTAGTTAATTCATGGGAGCCTCTTGTACTGCCACACAATCTCAGTTCCTGCTATATACTCTAACAAACAGTGGAAGAGACTGTTGGGTCAGTAGGTGACAACTGCAGAGGTATCTTCCTTGTAAAGATGCTTTTTGAGGTTGCTGCTCCCATCAATCTGCTCAGTAAAAATAGCTCATCTTGGTAAGTTGTTTCGACTTCACCAGGACCTGAAGAAGAAGCAGAAAAACCTGTGAAAACTAAGACTGTTTCTTCCAGTAATGGAGGGGAAAGTTCCAGTCGCAGCGCTGAAAAGCGATCAGCTGATGAAGAAGCTGCAGACCTCCCAACAAAGCCTACAAAGATCTCCAAGTTTGGATTTGCCATAGGTAGTCAGACAACAAAGAAAGCATCTGCCATATCCATCAAACTTGGATCAAGCGTGAGTTGTTTTATGTCTGCTATTCTAATAGCCCTTAAAGATTTGTTTGATCACTCCACTCTTAGTGTGCGTATGTATATATAGTTAAGCAAAGGTTCAAAAGGTAAACTGCGTTAGATGACTCTGAGCTTGCATGTAAGTAGTCAAAAAGTTATGAGCACTTTAGGAAAGGCCCATGCATTCTATCAAAAGCAGTTGGAGAGAAAGGTGGACTGTAAAGTGCATGATTTTTTAAAGTAAATTTTTTTTGTTGAACAAAGTATCTGAAAAATATTTGAATTTTAGAATTTTTTTTTTTTAAAAAAACTTTATTCATTTATTTATTTGCCTTGGTGTTTGCCTGGAACTGGAACTACAGACAGTTGTTAGCTGCCATGTGGGTGCTGGGAATCGAACCCGGGTCCTCTGGAAGAGCAGACGGTGCTCTTAACCGATGAGCCATCTCTCCAGCCCCTTAGAAAAATTTTTACAATAGTATATTACAAGTAATTTGTATTGTGCTGTAGCTCTACTGTAGAGTATATGCTAAGCATTTGAGAGGCCTTGGAGTCAATACCTAGCATTACATACCTCCAAATCATTGTGGTAACTATAAATCAGCTATTTGTAACTTAAAGGCGTAACGTAGTAGTTTATCTTTGTAGAATTTCCTGGTTATCTATCTCTGGTGGTTGTTTTTGCTTTTTAATTCTTGAATACCAGATGCATATGATTTTATTTATGCCATAAATGTTCACTTTAGAGACTTTTAAAATGAAAATTTTAAATTTTTGATCATTTTCTCACTAGGGTCTGTTTGAACTATCTAAATTAATAAAGCAGCTGTTTTTCAGAACCCTCAAATGTCACCAGGATCCTTTTTCTGTTTCTTCCCCCCCCCCTTTAAAAAGAAATTTATATTCTGAACAAAAAGATTATGACATTGAACTTCATTATCAATTTTCTCTTATTTCCTCTGGTTCTTTATGTGTAATAAAAAAAATTAGATGGTAACTAACTGCATGAATGCTTGATTTTTTAAAAAGTAACAGTTTTATACTTTAACAATTTAAACATACAGTATGTGTTTATACGATGCATCTTGATCATATATTTAGCCTTTTAAACATGTACTCATTTAATTCTAATCTGCTTGAGCATATTTCTGAGTTCAGTTTCTTTTTCTAAATAATTGAAGGAGTTTAATAATTGATACTAATAATTATGTGGTAGAATTATGTTCAGAAAAGCCTATTCAGTAAAGTTTAAGTTTGGAAAACAAAAATCAAAGAGAGACCTTGGGACAAAATTATAAGGAATCTCAAGACTTAAGCCCATTTACACCTTAAGATCATTGCTAGTTTGAAAGAGAATGCAAAGGGATGTGAGTGCATAGTATCTTCTTCCCTTTGGTGTTGGGGACTGAGCCCGAGGACTTGCATATGCTGGATACGCTTTCTCGCTAAGCTTTGTACCCCAAATCCTGGCATATGCTGTTTCTTTTTTCTTTTTTTTTAAACTTTATTTTATTTATTTATTTGCCTTGGTGTTTGCGTGGAAGTGGAACTACAGACAGTTGTTAGCTGCCATGTGGGTGCTGGGAATTGAACCCGGGTCCTCTGGAAGATCAGAAGGTGCTCTTAACTGCTGAGCCATCTCTCCAGCCCCGCATATGCTGTTTCTAATAGTTGTCTAATTGAGTGGTGCTAAGGGTCTGATATTGGAAAGTAGTGTGGTAGTATTATGGACAAAGAGAAAAATTAAAGAGTATGCACTAGGGATCCTGATGAAAAAGACCTTGTAAGATGAAGGAAAGGTTCTCAAGCTTGAGTACTTAAGAACACTATGAAACTGAACTATGTGTGGGAGTTCGTAAGTAGAGCTGTCCAGTGGACAGATGATAGCCTTTTAGGAATATCCAAAGAACGTAGTTAATGGGAATGAATGCAATTGAGCAAAATAGTACAGAAAAGGATGGAGGAATCACTAACCTGTGTCTTGAGTAGGTACATCAGGCAACATAGAGACACCCAACAAAAGGTCTGAGAATTGGGATAATCTTTATAAAAAGCTCTATCCCAGAAGCCAACAGAGGGATATTTCCCCAAAAGAGCTAGTGATTAGAATCAAATATGGCATACTAGTCACTGGGGGCCCTGGGAGCTTATTGCAGTAGAACGGAGATGAAATGGGTGGTGAGAAGACTAAATGGGACAGTGGGAAGAATTTAGATAGATGAACATGATTGCAAGCCAGAGGTAGAAAATAACTGGTAATAAACAGTGTGATGCCCCTTGTCTTCTGAAGGAATTATGTAGTCATGTTAAGGGCAGACAGCACTAAACATTTCTTCTGGGTGTATCCCTTAGCATAACTAATACTAAGTTATAAATCATAAGTCCTAATGAGTGGTGTTTTTATGGGAGAAAAACTATTGGATGCACAAAATTAATAAAGTGAAACTTACATGTTGGTAACCTTTGTTTTCAAAGATATAATGGGTTTGCTCAAAATACTGAGTTTCTTACTGTGTAAACTTTGGGAAAAAATTGAGCCTTTTAAGAATGATTATTTTTGATTAAACAAGCCTATAGCAATTTTACTTGTGATAATTCTGTTAAATGTTTCTTCTTCAGAAGCCTAAGGAAACGATTCCAACTCTTGCTCCAAAAACCCTTTCAGTAGCAGCAGCTTTCAATGAAGATGAAGATGTAAGTTAATACCTGTTTTACTTTATTTTTTAAAGGTGTGTGTGTGTCTGTGTGTGTACGCATACACAAACATTTATGAGAGATATATGCATGAAAGGCATGTGTGCCACAGTATGCATGTGAGAGTCTGGGGACAACCTGTAGGGGCCAGTTCTTTCCCTCTATTGCAGGATCCAGGGACTGTCTTCAGTGTTGTCAGGCCTATACAGCACACTTGGACCTGGTGAGCTTTCCATTAAGAAGATAATGAGGGCTAGAGAGATGACTTGGAGGTTAAGAGCATTCACTGTTCTTGCAGAGGACTATAGAGTTCAGTTCCTGGCTCACTAACACCTGTAACTCCAACACTGGGAGATCCAGCTCTTTCGGCTTGCACAAGCACCTATACACACATGCACATACATATCCATACAACACACACTTATATCCACACATATAATTAAAAATAATAAACTTTTTAAAAATAGAAAAGGGTAGTAATGGAAAGTTGGAGTTTGTACTAATGGTAGTTAAACTTGATATCAGTAAAATAGTAAAATTTCTTTGTAATGCCTAAGAAACTTCTTTTTTTTGGGAGAGGGGTGTGGTGTTAAGTACTGAGCTTAATGCTTTGTGCATGCCAGGCAATTGATGGGTCTGTTTGTTGATTTAAATGTATATTGCTAATTTTTAGGCAAGAAGCTTAAGAATCCAGCCAGATGCTTATAATCATAATACATAGTAGGAACACGTTCATTCAAATATGCAGAGTCAGAAACAACTTGTGGACTTAGTCCTTAGATCATGTGGGTCTTAGGGATTGAATGTAGGTTGTCTGGCTTGGTGGCAAGCACCTTTACCCATAGAGTTCTCTCTATGGCCTTCTCATGCCTGACCTCAGTACTGCTGCCTTTAGTGATGTCACTTGTGCTGTGTGGTGCATCTGTAGCAGGATTCCACCAGAACTTCCCAATGATTATATTCCAGAGTGAGCTTGAGGTGTCTGTCTGCTATTCTGTCTACTCCAGTTCTCTGTTAAAAGGCTCAATTTTTTGCCAAGTTTACACAGTAAGAAACTCAGTATTTTGAGCAAACCACACCCATTTTATCTTTGAAAACAAGGGTTACCAGCAGGTAAGTTTTACTTTATTAATTTTGTGTATCCAATAGTTTGTCTCGTGTTAATATCCTACTCTACTCAGGGATTTTCAGTGGATTTTCCCCAAGGTTTTTTTTTTGGGGGGGGGTCCTCTCATTTGAAAGACATAATCGCATATATCTCAGGCCTGAAACTTGATATATTAATGAGGATGGCTTTGAATTTCAGCTCTTCTTGCCTCCATCTCTCATGTATTGAGATTGTAGATATGTACCACCATACCCTTAGGCCCCATACACATCTTACATGATATGGAGGTTCAAACCTGTTAGAACCCTGTGCGTACTAGACAAGTTGGGATTAAAGGCATGGGGCACCCCACTTGACTGTTTTGTCTTTGAGGACCTCTTATAGCTAAGGTTAGCCCCTGAACTCACTAGGTAGTTTAGGGTAGCCTTGAATTCCTGATCTTCCTACCATACTCAGCTGATGAAACATTTGGATATGTACAAGTCCAGAAGGAAAAGATAACATGGGAAGTATATAAATGGGAAATTGTTGGTACCTATATTGCAGCAGTGCTTAATGTGGGGTGTCTTAACAGTGTAGGGTATCTCCTTTATATGCTTATTCTCCATGTGTTCCTTTGCAGTGTGTATTCATTTTTGCAAATGGAAAAGTATACCTAAGTAAACATAATCTTGGGCTATGGCTTTGTAGCTTAAAAGTTATACATAGTAACTCACTGTTTTCCTTAATTTTAAAGAAATTGGGAGTTTGTTTTATTTCTTAATACAGAGTCCACTCTATCCATAGCAGGCATGGAACTCAATGTGTAGAACTAGGTTGGCTTGGAACTTGCAGCTTCTGCCTCTACCTTCTGAGTGCTAGCATTAAAAGTGCACATCGCTGTACCTGAGAATTATTTTTAGCTTTTATTTGCTGTTTGTTTTATTCTTTGTTATGCCTAAAATATTTTAGTGAAGAGGCTGGAGGTTAAGAGTTCCTGTTTGCTCTTCCAGAGGACCTGAATTCTTTTCTAGCACTCATGTCTGGCAGCTTCCACTAGCTGTAACTGTGGCTGCAGGGGACCTGCTGCTTCTGCCTTTCAGGGCATCTACACCCCACCCCCCAAAAAGAGTCAATTTAAAATTTTCTGTTGTATTTTATTATCTACTCTAGACACCTAGGCAAATTCTGTGTCTTTGCCAGTGTGAAAAATGCATCAGAAAGCATGAAGTTCATGTGTCTCTTTAACATACTTGTTTTCTTTCCTTGGTTCTGTTTGTAGATTTTTGAGGACCCTTTTGTATTGTGTTTTGACTATGCAAATAATCTACATTCTTGCTATGAGGGTTTTCTTTTTTCATTCTTCCCCAAATTTGTTTTTTTGCATCTCTAAGAGATTTAAATGTTGTCTGTTTGTGGGTGTATATATGTGTGTGGGGGGGTGGGGTGCCTTGAGAGGATAGAAGCAGCAGGTCCCCTGCAGCCACATTACAGCTGGTGGAAGCTACTAGACATGGGTGCTAGAACAGGACTCGGGGCCTCTGGAAGAGCAGACTGAACTCAACCTCCAGCCTCCTTCACTGAAGTATTTTTTGAGCCATAACAAAGAATAAAGCAGACAGCAAGTAAAAAGGGTCAGGCACAGTGATGCACATATTTCTAAAGGCCAGAGCTCAACATCAGGTGTCTTTTCAATTTGTTTTTTGTTTTGAAACAGGGTCCTGCTGGCCTGGAACTTGATGATTCAGTTAGATCAAGTGAATTAGTAGTTTTAATGTATTCATCTCAATTTACTTGTTTTACAGAGTGAACCAGAAGAAATGCCTCCAGAAGCAAAAATGAGGATGAAGAATATTGGAAGGTACCATAGTTTTCCATAAGTAGTACAGAGCTATAGGGAAATCAAAGGAAAGAATAAGTTGCATACATTTTACATGAACCCATACTATACTACTCTGAGCCTACAAAGAATTCAAATCTATCCATGAGCTAAGTGTATGATTCAGATAGAAGCAGTCCTTGAGCTGCCAGCCTGTCATCTTTATTAGAAATTAAGAAATATACCTGGTACTGTTACCAGGTCCAGACCAAGTACACATAGTTTTTTATTGTTACATTTACTTAGTTTTAGCTCAGTATATAGACCTGATCCAGTATATAGACTGAGATCCACCTGCCTCTGCCTCCAGAGTGCTGGGATTAAAGGTCTGTGCCACAACATTCAGCATATTTAAATGTAAAACTGAAACAGCGTCACATAAAATATGACACTGCACATTTCTGTGTTTGACACATCTTTGGATTTTTGTTTCCTTTTTACAAATGCTGGTGATAAGCCATCAAATTAATTTTTTAACCTTATTTGTGTATTTTAGGTCACTTATTTTGCTACAGATTATTTTGTTTGTTTGCAGTGCTGGGAACTGAACTCAAGGTCTGGTAATCTGGATAAGCACTCTGAAACTGAGTTTATACCTCCAGCTCTCAGCAGCAGTTTCAGAGCTGCAGTGTTGTCTATTGTTAGCTGACATTAGTGTTGCCACATTTGGTGATAGAGCTCAGTGGTAGAGCTCTTGGCTAAGATGGTAGTCCCTAGGCTTTCCACAAAAGGAAGAAATATCAGGGTCGGCCTAGAGGTACGTGCCTTTAATCATCACACTCAGAAAGCAAAGGCAGTGGACCTCTGAACTCTAGGATAGCCTCAGCTAACAGACACTGTTGAAAAGTCAAGACAATACAAAATACCAGACTCCCCTTTCCACTCTTGTCCTTGATGCAGACATGTTGAATAGGAAGACTTAACCCTATATAGAAAGGACATTTTAAAAATCTGTGCAGGAGCTTCTGATAGTCTATATTTATGATGAAGGCTATGTAAATATATATTAGTTTAAAACAGACCAAAACAACAATTTGAATAAATTGCATTTCTTTTAATACAGAGACACACCAACATCAGCTGGACCAAACTCCTTTAACAAAGGAAAGCATGGCTTTTCCGATAATCAGAAGCTGTGGGAGCGAAACATAAAATCTCATCTTGGAAATGTCCATGACCAAGACAATTAAATGAAGTGTTTGAGATTGGGGTATGGGTGGGTGCAGTTAGAAGGAACAGTCTCCTTTTGTAAAGAATGGTGTAAGACTAGCTTCGGAGCCGCCTTTTCTGTTTCTTTTTCTTTTCTTTTTTTCTTTCTTTCTTTTTTTTTTTTTTAAGATTGAGTGGTACACTAATAAATGAGAGTTTGAAATTAGAGGTAATTTATGTTTTATATACAGATTTCAAGACATTTGCTAATTTTGTAGTTTTATGTGATTAGTTTCCAAAGGTTACAGATAATAAAGAAATCAGAAGTGGTACCTTTCTAAGAATTGCATATTTTTTTAGACACAACTATTAGCACATTAAGAGGGAAGCCAAAAGTTACTGTGTCCTTAAAGCTGTGAGCAGTTCCTCTCCTGACTCTGCCCCCTCATGACCTGGACTGTCCGGCTCCCAGGAGCAGCCTTGAAGAGAGGGAGTATTGGATTGAGAAGACAATGTTACTGGACTATGGACAGAAAGTAAATTTAGATAAAAATCAAAATAAACCTTTTCCTATGGGCATTTCATTTTGTTTTGGGTTATCATAAACTAGTATTGCATCGCTATCAGTGGGTATAGATGCTTTGCTCTTTGCAAAAGAAAAAAAATTTGTCAAAAATTCTTGTGTGAAGTATTATTAAAAATAGCCCACTTCACTTTAATGGAGCTTTTCTCCGTTCAGGAGTCTTCAAAGAACACTATTTGCTACCAAAGTAAATCAGTATTTTGAATGTGCTTCTCCTGGTTTTTATTTTAGTCCCCATAAGCATTTCCACCAGAAACTTGAGGTAAATCATAAGGAAGCTGTTTCTTTTAAAACCCTGACCAAAAATATAAATGTACATACTGCTTTAAGTATTCGGCTGGTTTTTATTTTTAAAAGGTTTAAATACCAAAAAAGGGGGTGGGCGGTGTATAACATTGTTTGAAGACAGATAAGGCAGCACACTTGCTGTGACTTTTGAAGCATTTAAGTTACTAACTTATTAGATCCAATTTGAATTGAACTCACAAGATTTATTTTTACAACTCCTTGGCTTATTTTAAGTATATACATACTGACCAGTGATTTCAAAAGCACATTTTAATGACTGAAATAGGACAGAAAATGCTACTTCAAACATTTGTTCATTATGAAGTCTCATCACATATACTTTTAGATTTGTGTATTGCAAGGTGTTTGTTTTGTATTTTTGTATTGTATATGGGCTTTTTTAATGTGACAGTTAATGCATCTTTAATAGTCACAGACAAAAAGAATTGATAAGATTTCCTGGAAAATTACAATGTTAAATTTGGAGGCAGCTTCAGTGATTTACATTGGTGGTAATTATTCACTAGGCATATTTTAATGTAATAACTTCAAAAAGCAGCCTGTGGATATTCTTAACACTTTGTTCACTACATTTAAGTTTACTTAATAAGCCCCAAGTAAAACAATGGAAATGTACATAGCACTGTTAGTTCTTACATGATTTAAGTATATCAAGATACATAAGTTTAACTTTTATGTAGGCAAACCGTTCATTTTCCTGTTTGTTAAAATAACATCTCTCCTACATATTCTTTACTTGACTCAAATGACATATTAACCCAAGGTCAAGATGAGGAGAGAGATGACTGAGCTGAATGTCTTTACTAAAATTACAATAAATTTTTGTCAAACATGATAATGGTCTTATTTTTTATTTAATAATTTCTTACTGCGTCTTTGAAAACATTTTTTAAAAAACATTTTGTGTGCATGGCATGCTGGCGTGGTGGTTGCAGGAGTAAAAAACCTTTGTAGATGTGTGTTCCCAGAACGTGTTACATACATTTAGACAGTTGTCACTGTTCTACAGAGCCTCACATTCCTTTTACAGCACTGTTATACCCCTGTCCAAGAGCCACTATGTCACTGTTAGCTCAGGAGTTACCTCTCAAAAAAATCAGAAGTCAGTTATTGGGGTAAGAACCTGAAAGATCAGGGAAGCAGCCAGCAGTCCCTCCTACCCCTTAACACACAAGTGCCTGCGCATATGTGCCACTATACGTACACGTGTCGGGATAGAGGACAACTTGCATCAGTCTGTTCTCCTTCCGCCTGCCCTGTGGATCTCAAGTCAATTCTTGGGTTGTCAGCTTTGGTGGCATGTGCCCTTTGCTGCTCTTTTTTTTTTTTTTTTAAACTTTATTTATTTATTTTTATTTGCCTTGTGTTTTTGCCTGGAACTGGAACTACAGACAGTTGTGAGCTGCCATGTGAGTGCTGGGAATCGAACCCGGGTCCTCTAGAAGAGCAGCCGGTGCTCTTAACCACTGAGCCATCTCTCCAGCCCCCCCCCCCCCCTTTGCTGCTCTTGCCAGTCCCTAGATCCTGGGTTTTGGCTTTTGTTTGTCGTCCTCCTCCCCCTCCAAGAGGGTTTTCTCTGTGTAGCCTTGGCTGTCCTTGGAGCTCACTCTGTAGACTACTCTGGCCTCAAAATCAGAGAGATACCTGCCTTTGCCTCTCAAGTGCTGTCAAGGGATGAAATGCATGCACTACCACTGCTTGCCTCCCTAGATTCTTAAATAGAACATGCAAAAATTTTCATCTTTTTTGTTTTCAGTTTTACTCTACTAGACTCAAATTTGCCTCAGCCTCTTAACATACAGATTAATATTTGTCTTCTGTGACCTTGTGGAAAAGTGTTGGCCAGTTATTTACAATAGGTCTCTCAATTAGTGGAGTGCATGCTATTTCCTCATTAAATAAATTCACTTAAGTTTTGGAAGGTTCTTAGTTTTTTCTATGTTCAATTTAAATAACTGTATAAGATCTATTTTTATTTATGTGTGTGTGTCTCTATATGGGTTTGTGCATAGACATGCAGGTTCCCCAGAAGACCAGAGTAGTCATTTCTTGGGAACAGTAGGTACAGGTTATGAGCTGCCTGATACAGACAACTGACGCTCAAGTTCTTTGCAAGAGCAGTGTGAGCTCTTAACTGATGTGCCCTATCTCCAGCCCCTAACTGTACTCTCTTTCCCCTGCCCTGCCCAACCAGCCTCCACTCCTGCTTTTTGGTTTTTGTTTGTTTGTTTGTTTTTGAGACAGGGTTTTTCTGTGTAGCTCTGGCTGGCCTCAAACTCAATATTTTCCTTTCTCTGCCTCCCAAGAGCTAGGACTAAAGGTGTGTGCCACCAATGTCCCACCCCTGACTATAAATTTAACTCAAAATTGGCAGTTATTTGCTCTCCCATAGGAGTAAACTGAGTAAGAAGTTTTTAATAAATTGTTTTCCTCTAATGGTTATTTTTAACATGCTTGTTTAATTTCCTTACTCTAGGGATTGAGAAGACAAGACTGCTGGGGGGGGGGGCGGGCAGAGGTGCCAGGATTTAGATGTTTCGATTTCTAGAGCACAAATGTGGGCGTGGTAATGCATTCTGTTGTTTTATCAGTGCTAGACAGAGGTGAGACATGAGCATCTATGCAGATTCCAGGCCAGGTAGTCTAACCAAAACAGCAAGTTTCAGGTTGAATGACATACTTTCAAGAAAATAAGGTGGAGGGCTAACAAGACGACTCTTTCGTAAAGGGATATGCCACAGACTAATGGCTTGAGTTCAATTCTTAGGACCTACATGGTGACAGGAAGAGAATCCACTTCTGAAAGTTGTCCTCAGATCTCTACAAGTATGCCCTGGCTTGTGTGTTCCCACACACATACAGACACATGCAACCACACACACACACACACTTAAAAGTATAAGTAAAAAATAAAACAAAAGGAAGACATCAGATAAGGTTGATCCCCTAGCTTCCACACTTGCACAAATAGGTAAGTGCATATGCATAGACCACACCCACAAAAATAATTTCCTCACCCTTTAAAACAACATGTTACACAGTACCTGGTATAGTTGAAAATGTTAAAGTCAACTCCAAAGCTTTGCTTTAACAAGACTGAACATCTTTTATTTACATATTTCTGACATACATTAATGATCTTATACATTTAACTAAATCTAATAACAATAGTGAAAATGGAACACAAAAGACAATTTCAAATTTTAATCACATTGAAATACTTTTTCACTGATGGACATGACCAGTGGATAGCCTATATGAAGTTGTGAGCTGTAAATAGATTCACTTTTAAAACTGAAAGCCACACAGCTATTAAAACAACAACAAATTTGCAAATGCACACATTACATATGCAAGAAAATGCATGCAGGGCTCTCATAACTCGTTAACCTTAAAGCTATTTTGAAAGTAAACTGGAGTAGGCATCTTAATATTATATATATGTACATCAAGGCACATTTATTTCTTGTGCTTTAGGAATGATTTACATATGATCTGTTTATATCTTAATTTTATCTTTAAGAAAGCTTCTAATACCTAAAAGCTTAATTTTAACAATTATAACTTGAACAATAGTTTTCTAGAGAAATGTGGCCATTTTCACATATTTTCAAAATCTGAATCTGACAACTCAGAAAGGTGAGAGATTTAAAAAAAAAAAAATCAAACACATGAATGAATATAATTTAGTTTTAAGGTAACTTTTCAAAATACTTTAAGCAATTTGATAGTGCCATAATCAATTTTTATGTAACACAGTATAATGAGGGCTGCATTAAGAATTTTCAACATTTGAAATTATCTAACAATTATATAGCATCCATATTACCACTATAGATGTACTTTTTCAACAAATTTAAACAAACATGATACAAAAGCCAAAACATACCAAATTTGTTAGTTAACTTGTTCATTCTTCAGCAAAACAATCAGTTTTGGGTTTTGTTTTGTTTTGTTTTTCCCATTTATAATCCAATGTTATCAAGTAGAAACTTGCCATCAATAGTGTTTAATAACAGTACTTTTTTTTCCCCCATGGCCAATTACTTGAAGAGAGTATAATAAGGCTGTAATAGACATCTCATGCATTTTAATGGTATTTTTAAATTAGCTTTGCATTTGTGCATCCCCATACAGATAAATAAATTATGCAAACTTGATTACAACACAGAACTCATTAAGTGCTTTAAGACAGACTAGATTCTCTGACTTAGAAGCAGTTAAAATAAATAGTCAAGAATCATAGCTTTATAGCATTTTTTAAAATGTAATATACTTATGCATCTTACAGATAAGCTTTATATTAGAATTTTTTAAATCCACAAACAACTAGTCACAGAAACTCAGTATTCTGAGAATAAAACAGAAGAAAAGCCAACCGTGCAGCCTTTTAAATTCAAAATATGTAATATGTCAAAATATAAATGAAACTGCACATCTTTAAATTTTGTAGTTATTTATAAACATTAATTCATAAAAGGCATACCATGATCAATCAACCTCTTTCATCCAAAAGATTTTTGTTTTCAATTTCTTTACAGAAAGTAGACTTTCCTACAGAACTCACTGGCCAGACAAGAAGTTTGGTAATGTCACCAACAGCCCAGTTTCACATAAGTCTACATGGGTGGTGACATAAACTGTAAACACAACACGTGCTCTCTAAGCTCAAAGGGCAGTCATCTCTGGCTGCAGTACTCACTCTGCCTCCGGCATATGTGCTACTTCTACTTCAACAGTCTGAATGGCTTCTGCAACTTCAGACAGCTTCTGCCCTTGCTGCTGCGCCAACACATAGTTGACCACTTGCATAATACTTTGGTCAGAAAGGGTAGATACTGATGGACACTCTTCAGTAGCTGCAACTGCTTCAAGAACTTCCATTGTTTCTCCTGTCACCACCACAGTCTCAAGCTCTTGAGGCCCACTGCTTTCTTGTTCCTGCATGTCTGCAGTTAAGATGCTGACTGCATGTTCCACTTGAGTCCCTTGGTTATGAAACTGCAGAGTGTCTTTTTCCAGCATAATTTTGCAAGGCACATAGTCTCTGTGGAATTTAGTCATATGCTTACGAAGTGTTCGAGCATCTATGTAGGCTTCGCTACACACAGGACACACATAGGGCCGTTCACCAGTATGTGTTCGGACATGACGTTTTAGTGACCTGGCATCAGCCCAAGCTACTCCACATGTTAAGCACTCAAAGGGCTTAACTCCTATCCAAAAAAAAAAAAAAAAAAGGAAAGAAAAAGAAAAGAGGGTGTGTGGGGTAAGATTCTAAATTCTAACATCTATGAAAATCTTGCAAATGTTCTAAAGTACAGAAGCTCACAATCATTTCATTTTTATTACTATAATCTTTTGGTTAGCATCTAATAGTTGTCAATGGACTAACCAAAGTTGTGCACTCTAATTTCTCCTCTCGGTTGAAGTTACTTATGAACAATGTGAGTTTGCTATGATTATCCTTTAATTGCAACCTTACATTTCTAGGATAAGAGTCTCCAGATAAGTTTCAGACTTTAAGTTTCACTTAAATACATCTTTTACGATACTGGACTGATCTACCAAGAGAGCAATAACAGCTAGAAGAGCTGACAAAGAATGCCACTTGGCTTTCTTCTAGCAGGATAAAGAGAGGTTACCTTCATGGTTGTTCATGTGTCTCCTATACTCTCTCAACTGAGTGAATTTTCTTCCACACTGATCACACACCCGTTCCAGGTTTTGCTTTGCTCTTCCTTTCTTCCCATGGGTGGCTTTCTTTACATGTCTTCTGAATAAAGCTTTTTCATAAAATTCTTTGCCACATATATTACACCTAAAATAGAAAAGGCCCAAGTTATTTTTCTCAAAAGTAATAATGAACATAAGAAGCAACTGAAAATGGGTATATTTCTCATAAGTTTAGATACTTCTCAGATTGACTCACCTGTAAGGCTCAGTGACAGAATGGGACTTCACATGGGAATACCAATCTTTCTTCCAGCTGTAGCATTTATCACAAAATTGGCACTGAAATGGCTTCACACCAAGATGTTTGTTCATATGCTGGCGCAGATCTCTAGCTTCAAAGAAACTTTTTTCACATCTATAATAAAGTTTAATTACCCAATTGGATCATCTTTAAAAGAAGTCTCCAAGAATTCACTACATTAAGTTTTTAAAGCTTCACAAAATTATTCAAATTTAAGGTGAGAGAGAGATATCTAATTTTTCAATCTTGCATCAAAGATGCAAGATTTAAATTCTTTTTAGGTTACTCAAAATGCTTGAGAAGGCATCATGCAGAGTTCCCAAAGTTATCAAAGTGAAATTACTGTCCACCTCTCCTTATCCCTTTCTTCTGCTCCCTCTTTTTGCACCCCCTTCTTCCCCTTTCTCTTTTATCCATGTTAGGAAGGATAGCTTCATCATTGACACTAGGAATGAAGCAATGATTCAGGCCTAATCAATGACAATAACAGCATTCCCTTGGTAGCAGCAATCAGCTTAGGGATGCCAAAAGACTTAACTTGATCCAATCAGAGTGAAACTCAGGACTTTTACAGGAACTACCAGAAAAGAATCTTGACAATTTGGAAGCTGAGAGGATGAGAAGCTGAAACCACTGCCAGACTTTGTCCATTTGGAGCCTGAGAGAAACCAGATACTAATCAATCTGAATCCAACTTAGACCAAGCACTCAGACCTCCAGCCTTGACTTGTCATTCAAGCCAGTTAGGTTGGATTTTCTTTTACAGATAACAACAACAGAAAAGTACTGACAAAAATTTGTACCTGGGGCCAGGTGCTATTGGGGCATGCCTTTATTCCCAGCACTTCAGGGACAAAGGCACAGGCAGACCTCTTGTGAGCTCAAGGCCAGCCTGTTCTACATAGCAAGTTCCAGGACAGCCAAGGCTATTACAACTATGTCTACAAAAAAAGGTCCACTGTATAAATGCTGGTGTTTTTATCATCATCATCTTCTTCTTCATCTTTATTCGGTCATTTGTTTTGGGACAAGAGTTTCACTTCGTAGCCCAACTATGTCTTAAACATGCCATTTTCCTACATCATCAGCTCAAGTACCAGGACACAGACATGTGCTACCGTGGCCAACTCTTTCTTTACTTTGAAATAAGAAACTGGCAAATAGAAGAGTATGAAATGGCAAAATCTATTTATCCATAAAAGTTTTAGATCACCTGGGTTGGGGAGTCTAGGAACTAATCAAAAGTATATATTGAATCTGAGTGTAATAGAATATGCTTTTAATCCTAGCATCCTGGAGGCAAGCAGATTTCGAGTTCCAAGCAAGCCAGAGCGTACATAGTAAAATCCTGTCCCCAAAAACAGTGATTCAGGACAGCCAGGACTAATTAGAAGGCCTTATTTCAAAAAACAAAACAAAATAAAACAAAAAAGCTTATAATGGCTACAAATGGTTAATCAAGAAGAGCATCACTAGGGCTTCAGAGTCAGCTCAGCAGCTAAGACCACTTGCTCTTGCAGAGAACTTAGAGATTCAATCCTCAGCAGCCACCCACAAGCTCGCAACCACTTGTAACTCTAGTTCTAGGAGATCCAACATCATCTTCTGGCCTCTGCATGGACCAGGTATAGTCATGGTACACATACAAAACAAACATGCAGGCAAATACCCATTCATATACAATAAAAATAAATACTGCATGCCTAAGGTTTTATGGCATTTAAAATTACCTAGCTCTCTAAAGCTTATCAGCAGCCATGAAGACAACAGCCTGCATTCCTAATAAGGGTTCCTAGTACTACAAATACCTATAGTTAAAGAACTTGGACTGTTTTGTTTGTTTTTTTGGAGACAGAGCCTCACTATGTAGTTCTGGCTGTCCTAAAACTTATTATGTAGACCTGCAGGCTGACCTCTAACTCAGAGAAATTCATCTAACTCTGCCTCCTGAGTGTTGGAACTAGAGGCATGCACACCAGGCCTGGCCTAGAACTATGACTGTTTAAAACTATTGGGTAGCTTGATGAAGGAGCTCATCTTTGCCTTTTATTTATATCCCAACCCTCTCAGAACTGTGTGGAGTAGTTTGTTGAGAACATTTAAAACCAAATACATTAGCCAGTATCTCTTGGGGTCAAGTAATACATGTTGTAGAAAGCTAAATATGAAAAGCATGAGAATGAGATGCTTTGAGAAATAAATGAAAATTGTTTATCCCTTTCTGGAAATCAAGATGTACAGATGCCTAAGAATGAAAACATGCTGAGATATGATCTGTAGAGGCCCCGTGCTTGTCACTGGCTGACTTGAATCTGTACAATATGCTAGTGAATGCTACGACAGCTGGAAAACTGTTAGCCTGAATGCTGGAAGGATTCTAGAATTAGTAATCTTATCTGTACAAAACTATGAACGTATTAAAAAACTCCCTTTAAAGTGATTACTTTTTTTTTTTTTTAAAGATAGTTCAAACATTGTAGATTTAATCTCACTGTGAACTGAAAACATAGTAGTGCTCCTTGCCAGCCATCCAAGAATCTTCAAGTGCTTGGTGATCCCCAGATCAACTGGAGAGGCTGGGGCAGCAGGCAGGTGCATCGGGAGCCTACTCAATGTGACATAAGGTGATTACTTTTTAATTTTATAAATTCAACTTCAATTAGAAAAAAGTCAGGTAATTTTGGAAAGTAAATAGAGAAGAGTCATAAGGAAAAACAAATAGTATACAGTATTTCAAGGAACCCTACAAAAGAGCCTGGCTGGTTGTACACCTCTCCCCTACCAACTCCATCCCAAGGTAGGACCTTGGAAAATCTCTTTAAATCACTTTTTAAAAAACTCTTAAACCAACAGTAAGATCTAGGAAGACTGATTACCAGTAAACTGAAACTACAGCACAAATAAGCCAGGTGAGATAAGTGAAATTAACTTCATATATTAAATACTTACTGAGTACAATGATAGCCTCGGACTTCAGGCTTTGGCTGGTGTTTCTTAAGGTGCTTGCTAAGTCCAGAGCCCCTGTGAAAAGACTTTCCACACACTGAGCAAAAGTACTTGGACTCTCCTGTGAGAAAATGAAAAGCCTGTTATACATCAATTAAATAGGCCCTCTTTTCAACATAATTCATTATATTTCAGAAGTTGAAATTTTATCAAAATAAAAGAACACAGAAAATGTTATTTTTTAAAAATCTGGGAAAAACTTCATTAAGTTTTCTATTTCCTTTCAAAAAATATAGCACTATTAAGATTCTTAACATACTGTGATAGTATTCTGTCACTGATACAAATACCTTTGCAGATGAGAGCTGAGTTACAGCGTTTGAAACATTCATAGGAGAGAAAGGAAGAAAGAGGACAGGAGTTCTCGATGGGGAAGAGATGGACAGTGTAGTAACAGGAAAAACCATTCAAAGGAGGTGGAGAGGGTAGCTTTTAGGTTAGGAGGCATTACTCCTACCAAGCTATTACTGCTCCCTTCATCTCTGCCCAGCCTCCTGTTCTTCCAATCCCACACAGAATAGAAATCTCATAATTGTGGCACCTTGGCTCTCCCTGACACAGACTATCTGTCACTGTTATGAATAGGCTGACAGAAACAAAACTGGGACCAAGAATAGGTCCCTGAGACTAACTGATGATGTGGTCTAGAAGTTTGGGAGGCATGGTGGCCTCCCAAATAATTCAAGGACTTGAGAGACAGAGGAGGATTTTTGATTTCTAGGTAGGCCAGCCTAGTCTACAGCTTGAGTTCCAGAACAGCCAGGGTGATGAATGACTAGACTAGTCAAGGCCCTGTGTAAGAATGTGCCATGTCGGAATCATTTATGAACTGCAATAGTGATTGGGTAATGAGTCCAACAGCACTGTCCATTACTACACTCCAGTTTTACAGCACATCTAAATGTAAGTATGTGAGGCTTGCTGGGTAAGGCACTATGGCCAATCCTTCCTTTCAACTTCACTTCAATCCCTGGCACCCACATGATGGAGGAAGTGGAGTACTCCAAGTTGTCCTCTGACAGCCACACAAATGCCATACATATACAAACATATACATGAACAAAATCAGTAAATTAAAAAAAAAAATCTTCCACAAAAATAAAACAAATCAGAAATTATATTTAAGAAAACTTTAAAATTTTACTACTAAGCACATTAAATAAGAACATCTTAATATTACTTTTACTTCGGGGTTAAGAGAAATTTGAGAGAAGGCCCAGCTATGTAGATCAGACTAGCCTAGAACATTTATAAAGCCCAAGCTGGCCTTGAACTTATTCTCATGCCTCATGGTTTCAAGTGCTGGAAATAGAATGTTCTAATATAATTACAGTATAACCAAGCAACATAATGCTAAATTAAAAGTAGAAAATATAACTATGTCAGTAGTTTTTATACTTACCTGTGTGAATACTCATATGTTCCTGAAGACTCCGTTTGGTAACAAATGACTTGACACACAGTTCACACTGAAACTGCTTTTGTGACTGATGGAGACTTTGATGTAATTTTAGACCATGCTTATAGATAAAAGTTTTTCCACAGACCTAAACAGAAATGTGTGAGGCAGCAAAACAAAAGATTTCATTTTTAAAGATTATATACAAACCCCTAATATTACTATAAATAGAAATGTTAAATAATTAAACTATAATTTATTATGTTAATGTTAGCAAAATGACAATGCCAAAGCTGAAGCCACAAATACCAAGGTTCTTAGCCAGCTGACCCCTTTTCTTATTCAGTACAACTGCCATCTTTTTAAAAGTGCTCACAATAGTAGGGGAAAACACTGTGTTATCCTTGCCAGCTTTGCAAAATACATGCCTTAAAGAGACATAAAGCTCAATTAAGAACCTTTATCATTTCTCAAGACACCATATAAAATAGTTCTCAAACTCTGGATGAAGAATGGATTATTTTCAATTTCCCCAATCCATTGGGGAAATCTTGTTAAATGTAGTGATGTCAACATCTCTAAGAGCTTTCACACTGTTATTTCTGTTTTTATTTTCAATGGAACACATATTTTGAGTAGTGTTACACGGAAGACCAGATGCTAAAACTAACACTTAGTGTTCAAACTTATGAATAAGCATTTCTTAAAATTTAATCCCAAAAATAATTGGGGCAGTGGGAAGAAATACCAAAAAAAAAAGTGAATGACAGTAAAACAAAACAGACTGCCCATGAACTGATAAACACTAAATACTTATGAAAAGTTCTCTTATTATGAATTCTACTTTCATGTAGTAAGATGCTTTAAAAAAGATCTGTGCCTAGAGAGCTTATGGAGCTTAGACCATTTTCATAAACTAACATATTTTCTGACAAGTCTAAAAATACTTCTCTTTATTCCTCCAGACAAGTGTAGCTCTTTTCTGCAATAGAAGCAGACTATAAAGAGATATGAAATAGGTCAAAATGAAGAGAGTAAATGACCGTGAATTTCCAAACTCTAACTGATGTGACTCAGGGAAAATCTCAGAAAGGCAGGGGACTGGATCTGTGAATAGCAGAGGACCAGGAAGTATGCTCTGAAATGGTATCTTCTCTATCTGTCAGGGAAGCTCCATCCATGGACTCTCAACAATACGGTTGCCTGAACAATACAATTAACTCCACAATGACATCAAACAGACAAGCCAAAAATAGACAGGGAAAATCCCACTTGGTCTCACCCCTACATGAAAAGCTTTTAGGGGAGAGAAGTAATGAGAGAGGGAGAATCAGTCTCCTCCAGGGACAAGGTCCTACTCACATAAGATGTCCAATCCCAAGTGGTCAGCCCTAGACACATGTATGTACAAATGAGCAAAGCTAAATGCATGTATTTGAATACATATGAATATAACACACACAATCGTAATTAAAGAAGCAATCATGGATGGGGGGAGACAGAAAGAATTGGAGACAGGAGAAGGGGTAGACGTGATGCAGATGCAGTGCTCATGTATAAAGTTTTTAAAAAATTAAACAACAAAACTATATTGGTTCCACAATTGTTTGGTAATAAAAACAGATCGCCATGTTTATGTAAAGCTATCAGTGTTACTCAAAACTCTCCCATGGGGGCTGGAGAGATGGCTCAGCAGTTAGGAGCACCATCTGCTCTTCCAGAGGACCCGGGTTCGATTCCCAGCACCCACATGGCAGCTAACAACTGTCTGTAGTTTCAGTTCCAGGCAAACACCAAGGCAAATAAATAGTTTAAAAAAAAAAAAAAAAAAAACTCTCCCATGTTCCAAACACATCAAAGCTGGATAATGACAGGATTCTTTAACTCATAGTTGTGGCTTTTACTTTCCCTCAATCCTTAGCAACAACAAAAAGATAGCTTAAGAAGTGCTTTTTCTGAGCAGTATTTGCTTATATTATACATTCTTTTTCACTACAGGCAGTTTCTACTAAAGGCTAAGGGATAATTAGGGTGATGAAGAGCTATTCTCACCCAGTAAGTACTCTGGATACCAAACATTTCCAATTACAGCTTCAAATTAAAGACCACAAAAGGAAATCACATTAATGCAGGCAACAAGCCAAAGACAAATTTCCCTAACATTTTAAAGAGTAAAGATGATTTCAGAGAATACATATCAACCCATATCATCATGACAGTTAATTTCCAATCTTCTTTAAATAACAAAATAAATAAATAGGCCTTTACCTGGCATGCATGCGGCTTTACACCTGTGTGCTTTAGCATATGTATTCGGAGAGAGTATAATTTAGGTAATGTCCTTCCACATATAGAACATATAAATTCTCTTTTGGTTCTTCCCTTCTCAGATGTTGCTCCGGATGTCTCATTAGATGTGGAATTGGATGAAGATGAAGTGGGTGCATCTTTTCTTGTATGCCGTATAAGGTGTGCTCGCAACGAGGCACTATACTGAAACTGTTTTTTACATAACTAAAAAAAAAAAAAAAAAAAAAAAAAAGTTCTTTCTATATAAAATGTTAAGTGAGAATTCACATTTCATTTTTCAAATTCCGGTTATGATTATAAAAATAAAAAAACAAATACACAGTTTAACAGTTAATATATATAAAACTCAGAGGGTTAAGTATTTACCACCCAAGTCTGATGCTGTGTGGTACACAGCTACCTAAATAAACAAAAGATAGCCTAGGCCATATGAGACCGTCTCAAGAAAATAAAAATTAAAAAATAGAAAGTATTAGGTACCAGAGTATAAAGATGAAAAGGTTTTAATTTTCTGGAAAGAATTAAATATTTAAGAGGGCATAGTTAAAGTAGGATTGAGTTGGGTCTTAAAGAAATATTAGAATTTTATGTTAATTGGGATAGATGGCTTGCCGAATCTGTGTCAGGTCCTGGGTTTGAATCCTAACACAAACGAGACCATTAGAATACAGGTAAAAAGTATTACCAATATATAAATAACAAGAATTTTAGGTGGAAATAAAATAGGAACTAAAAAAAGTAAAGACTATGACAGTCTTCAGATATTATCTTTTGATCTGGGGTTCACATATAAGGATATACACCATAATAAAAATTTTATGTTAAAAAAGGGTCTCCTGGGGCTGGAGAGATGGTTCAGAGGTTAAGAGCATTGGCTGCTCTTCCAGAGGTCCTGAGTTCAACTCCCAGCAACCACATGGTGGCTCACAACCATCTATGATGACATCTGGTACCCTCTTCTGTACACTGTACTGTATATATAATAAATCAATAAATATTTTTTTTAAAAAAAGTCTCCTGATTCATCTCCTATTGGCCTCTAGAATTCACTTTTATGTCTCTTGATGTTTATTTTCTGACACTGAGTAGAATTCATATAGAAGCTGGTCCTCTCCACACTGCATGTCATTGATTGCCATCATCTCACTTTAATAATATAGTTCTGTCACACTGATTACAGGTAGTTATATAAGATCCGCTTTCTTTGTTTGTTTGTTTGAGAAAGGTTCTCCCTCTGTAGTCCAGTCTGCCTATAACTTACCTTGAAGTCCAGGTTGATCTTAGAAATCCCGACTCTCCTTCTGCCTCAGTCTCTGAAGGTTGAAATTATATAGCCACTATACTTGGTTATTGATTATGAATGCTACCAAACATGGGCCATATGATACATTTTGATCCTTTCACTTTTTATTTTCTGCTTTGCTTATGTCTCTTTATATTTACCAACTGACTACTAAAAATTTTCCCCACTTTAAACACACTGTCCACTTGTTTTCTAATTTTTAATTCTTGCCTTTCTGAATTTCACTCTGTTCATCCATGTCCCCAGATGCAAATGTTAAAACAGGTTTCTTTTTGTTATCCAATGTTCTGGGCACAACTTTTGTTTGTTTGTTTGTTTTTTAGGCAAGGTCTTTCTGTGTAGCCCTGGCTTGTCTCAAACTCACAGAAAGCCATCTACTGCCATTCCTGAATGCTGGGATCTAAGGCATGCACCAGCATGCCGTGCTCTAGTTTTAACATTTTAAGATGAAAACATGGGGCTTCCCTCCCTTCTTTCTATCCATGCTCTAGGAACATTATTTTAAAACTGCAAAACAATGTAATCTTATTTATTTTCACTCCTATTTTCTAATCTATCATTTGCTCTATTTCTGGAACAATTATTTAATTGTACATACCAACTTTTTTGATTTTTGTTACTATCTAGATGTTCTTCCACTTACAGTGGGGTCACATCTTAATAAATCCGTCTCAAAGTTAAAGTCTTCAGGTTAGACCTCTTTGTTGGAGACATCTATTTTATTTAAAAGCTGCTGTTGTCCCTTGATATTTACCAGACACTGTCTCAATTGCTTTTTCTGTCGCTGTGACAAAATACACAACAAAAGTGACTTAAGGAGAAGGTGGAGAGCACCAGCCCTTCTGCAGAGCTCTCTGCTTCCTGACTTGAACCTCATGTGACCATACACTTACTTTAAGCTCTTGCGGTCTTGACTCCCCTACTGGGATGGACTGTACTCTTCAGCTGTGAGCCAGAATAAAGCCTTTTCCCTACAATTCCTTTTGTTAAGAGTATTTTATTACCTGGGCTGTGGTGCCACACTAGAGGCAGAGGGAGGTGGATCTCTGTGAGTTCAAGGCCAGCCATGGCCTACAAATTTAAGTAACAGTTCATCCATGACTACTACACAGAGAAATCCTGTCTTAAAAAACCAAAACCAAACCAACCAAACAACAAAAAGTTTTAAGGAATAATGAAAAGATGTGTACATATTTAGTATAGCTAAAATAATTTGTATTTATGTGAGGAGAATTTTTTTCTACAAGTATGTATGTATACCACATTCATGCCTGGTGCCTGCCTGTAGAAGTTAGAAGATAGTCAGATACCCTGGAGCTGGAGCACAAATGCTTGTTAGCTACTATGTAGGTGATGGGAACAAACCTGAGTCTTCTGCAAAAGCAACAATTGCTCCTCAAGGCTGAACCACCTCTCTATCCCCTGCAAATATTTTAACACGCACTGGTTAAATCTGTGGATATGGAATCTATCAATATGGTTGGCTTGATTGTATTTGGTTGTTTCATAGATACAACTTCTTATTTTTTACATAAATCATATTTTGTAAACTATGTTTCTTTTGTGAGACAGTTTCTCATTTATATAATGAAGGTTTTCCTTGAACTCACAATCTTCCTGCCTCAGCAAGATTTCTAAACCTTTCTTTTGTCCTAAGATATTTCTTTGTATTTCAAAATAAGACATTTAAAAACTAATTGGGCAGAAAACAAAACAGAAACAAGAAACCAGATAATTATGGTACGATATATACCTAGCATGTGCAAGGCCCTGGATACCATCCCCAGCACCAATCAATAAAAGAATGAGTGCAGGCAGTATTCTTTAATATCAACCCAAGGCTCTGGCTAGCAATATCATTAGGTCTTTTGTTATTGATCTTCAGATTTCTCTGTTTGCAGGGGAAAAAAAAGACATTTTAAGGTTATGTTTTTGAGTCCTAATATCATAGAACTTGAGTAAGCAAAGAACTTAAAAAGTTTCAATATTCAGTAAGTAAACTTTTCCTTTTTCTGGTTTGAGATAGTTATCTCCCCTCACTGGACACTGTCCTCCCCAGGGCAGTTATTTTTTTTCCCCCAAAGGGAAGGGAGATCCATAGCCAAAAGGTGATAATATAATTGTTTCTAATCTCAAAACAAAAACAATAACATCAATTCTTTGGACTTGTTGGTTCTGTAACACAAATGTGATTTATTCTCAGCCTTCTCAATTGGAAATCTAGTTCAAATTATACATTTATTAGCAGGCAGAATTCAGTTGTCTAGGTCTCCTCTTCTGCTACTTTACCTTTTAATTATTTTTATATACTTTTTAGATTATTTTTTATGTGTTTTGCATCAAACATGTGCCTGTGAGGTACCATGAGGATGCTGGGCACAACTGGGTCTTCTGTAAGAATAACATGTTTTTAACTGCAGAGCCAACTCTCTAGCCTAAAGTTTACTAT
This sequence comes from Sigmodon hispidus, assembly GCA_004025045.1. Classification (NCBI taxonomy): domain Eukaryota; kingdom Metazoa; phylum Chordata; class Mammalia; order Rodentia; family Cricetidae; genus Sigmodon; species Sigmodon hispidus. The sequence goes on along the minus strand of PVIH01012385.1, from coordinate 25,864 downwards.
TTGTAAGAACCATCTGTTCTCTGTCCTCTTCCTCAGGACACACAGATGGAAGAGTATTCGGGTGTGGCAAGTAAATGACATGAATCAGCATCTTTAAGCAATATAAGAAAGGGTCAGGGCTCATGCATGCCTGTTATCCCAATACTTGAAAGCCTGAATTAGGATTACCGCAAATCTGAGTCTAGCCTGGGCTACAGTGTAGGACTTCATCTACTATTTTAAAAAAATGTAGGAATAACAGAGCAGTCTGTAAGATGGAGTCTGTTTACAAATTAGGATCATTTTCAGTTAGCTCTCCGGGTACTCACCGGACATTTGTAATCTCTGGCTCTTTCATGTTTCAACGTGTGCATTATAAAGGCATATCGTCTTTGAAAAACCATTCCACATTCCCCACATTTATGAGATGCTTCTTCAGTGTTCTCCTTAGCATCCCTTTTGGGTTGTTTCATCTTTTTTCCTCTTTGAACTAATTTCTGGGCCACCTAAGCAGACAGAAAACACAATCTAAGAAAACTCACTCGTTATCTATTCTTTTTTGAGACATAGTCTAGCTAGTAGCCGTGGACAGCCTGGTATTATGCAGCCTAGACTGATCTCAAACTCATAGCAAACCTCTGGCCTCACATGCAAAACCATGTCCAGCTTCAATATCATTTTTAAAATCATGGGTCATGTTATACATTTGTAACACGATTATTCAAGCAGTAAACTGCTTCTCCACACATCCAGCCTTCCCTGCACATTCTCCTTCCTACAATTCATGAGAACTACAGGCATGAGTTCATTATAAGACTGCCCTCAAGGTAAAGTGACTCCCCCAAAGAAATAAATAAAAATCTATTTTATGTCATACCTGTTGAACTGCTGACTTAGAAATGGCTTTCCTTTTCTGTAACTTTTTCTCCATACCCTTGTGTAGCCGGATGTAGCCCCCTTCATTAACAGACCGCTGCCTAAGCCTGCTTCTGTAAGTATCATCATCTGGGCCTGAATCTGTCTTTTCTGTGATCTCAATTAGCGTTTCCTCATCTTTTAAAGGTTGGTCAGTGTTCTGACTATGGTCTTTGGTACAGACATCCTCAGGTGGTGTGTCATTTCCTACATCACTGTCCTCTTGAGAAATACTGATTACATTCTCTTTTGAAATTTTAGGATGAACACTAGCCACTATGCCATCTTCTTTTATGACTGCAGTCTCTGTCTCTGGTTGGTTAGTATTTGTTGCTAAGCTAGCAGTTTCCACTTCAGAATGGGGATCAGTTACACATTCTATAGGGGACACACCAGCTTCAGCCTCTGGAGAAACCTGAGGCCCAGGCTGCCGTCCTGGCTCCCCATTCTGTTCTGTTTCTGGCAATTCTCCATTTACCAGCAGTACAATTTCACAATGCCCAAGTTCATTTGATGGAGTTGTGGTTGCTTCACTCCTAGTCACAGATGGTGCTGCAGTTCCATTGTGTGCTAGTAAGTCCTGAGTAGATGCAACAGTTTGAACTTCACCTTTCTTATACACCGTCAGTTGCTTTTCTTCCATTAGTTTATGTACACTTTCACAAATTTCTAAAACTTCTGACATAAAAAGATGGCGAGCTAGGATAGCTACATCAGCCATGCTACAAAAATCAAAACTTAATACAGAGGTATAGGCAAATTCCAGCAAAGGAAGGAAGCTGGCTTTACAAAAACCTGTATGAAACAAAAAAAAAAGAAGGAATGAAAAAGTTCATCATCACAAACTACTGTCTCAGAATAAACTAGATTTGTGATAAGAAAAGAATATAGTGAGAAGCCATTTGTTACCATTATTTTACAATTAGTTACCATTGGATTTTCTCTAACTTCTGGTTGCGAGTAAACAACCTTGACTAACTCACATCCATAAACTGAGTCTCTAAACCACTACAAAGAAGAAAATAATAACAGACTTACTACCTCAAGAGTTGTTATAAGGCAGCCATTTTCAAACTGTATTCCTTAGAACCCTGGGGGTTCCTCAAATCCCTTCAAGAAACAGTTGCTGGAGAATAGAGGGTAAAAAGGGGGAGGGGTAGGAAAGTGAATAGACAGGGACAAACCAACCTGTCCCCTTACCTCTCTTCACTTAATTATAATTATATTTAATTATAGCTATACCTTCTAATAGTAGTAGTCCATATAAAAATTTAATTGAACAAAGTGTTCTACTTGTGTACATTAAAAAACAAAGATCTGGAGCTAGTGACATTACTCGGTGGTAAAGGCACTTGATAACCTGAGATCAATCCCTAGAACCCACATGGTGAAGGAGGGAACCAATATCTACAAACTATCTTCAGACCTCTACAACTGTGCCTTACCCACATACCAACATCCATACTAAATAAATATATTAAAAAGCAACCTAGATTTTTGAGCCCAGGGATGGAAATGTAGCTCAGGTGCTAGAATTCTTGACTAGCAGAAAGTAGCAGTTTGATCTCCTTAACACATAAAACCAGGAGTGGTGTATCCTTGTAATCCTAGCATTCAGAAATTGAAGCAAGGAACACCAAGGTTCAAGGTCATCGCTTATGCTACACAAGGTTCAAGGCCAACCTGGGATACATAAAGCCTTATCTTCAAAGTACAAAAACAAAAACTACAATTTAAAGCAAGGGTTACAAAATATTTTCTGCAATAAATCAGGTAATAAATACTGTAGGTCATGAGGTATCTGTCATAAAGACTCTCCTTTGACATTACAGTTGAAAAGAAGATTAATGGGTATAGATGCCCAACTTTCATTACAAAAATAGAAAGGATAGATACTGAGTTACAGTTTGCTTATCCTAGATTCAAGAAATAAAATAATTATTGTATAATCATTTTTTTTTTGGTACACACACACACACACACTAAAAGAAAAAAAGCACTGAACAGGGATGATTATAATTCTAATTTCACAAACAGATGGTGATGAAGTTTTAAGACTACAAGTAAAGGCAGTCAATGAACAGCACACCTGCCAAGGACCTAGATTCAACACCCACTTTTTCCTTCCTTTGTGCTTTTCTATCTTTGTTTGTTTTTAGGTTAAACCAAGTTACGGGTTTCATGTTAGCTTCTTTATATGTGTGCACTTATACTTCTTTCTTCCCTTATGGATCCCCTATTGAATCCTTTAGATAGTACCTGCAGGAACCAGAAGAAAGAGTTAGACAGATCCCAGCACTGAGGAGGCAGAGACAGGCAAATCTCTATGAATTTGAGGTTAGCCTGGCCTTCACAGTGAATTCCAGGACAGTCAGAACTATATAGTAAGACACTGTCCCCATCCCAGACAAAAAAAGACATAAAAACATCATGATCCAACTGGTTTCTTCCCAAGGACTCAAAACTGATTCATCAGATGCAAACCAATAAAGCATAATACAGTATATAGACAAAAGAATAGAAACAACAGAAGAGCAGGCCATGGTAGCACACAGGAGGCAATGACATGTGAATCTCTGTCAATTAAGGTCAGCATGGTCAACATAGCAAGTTTCAGACCAAATAGAGCTTTATAGATACATATTGTCTAAAAAAAAAAAAAAAAAAAACAAAAAAACAAAGAAAAGGAATAATCCTAATACAAATAATTTCAATTGATAGCAGGAGAACCTTCAACAAAGTTCAACATGCCAAATAAACTAGGAATCATAGGTATCTATCTACAACAAACCTATAGCCTATATCATACATAAAATGAGACCAGAGACTGGGTGTCCACTCTTCACTTTTTTCTGAATACTGCTTGAAGTCTTATCTTAGATCAAACAATAAAACAAGTAAAAAAAAAAAAAAAAAAAAAAAAAAAAAAAAAAAAAAAAAAAAAAAAAAAAAAAAAAAAAAAAAAAAAAAAAAAAAAAAAAAAAAAAAAAAAAAAACAAATCAGAAAGGAGAGAAGAAAAAAATATTTTTATTTGCAAACAACATGATTCTATACTTAAAAGAGCACTGATTGCTCTTCCAGAGGACCTGGTTCAATTTCCAGCACCCACAGTGGCTTATAAGCTGTCCATACTCCAGTTCCAGGGGATCTGATACCCTCCCTCACCCAGGCATACATGAGGCAAAACACCAATACATATTTAAAAAACAAAAGGACCTTAAATACACTGGAAACTCTTAGAATAAACACTTTTAGAAGAGCAGCAAGATTAAAGTCAGTAGGTTTTCTATATACCAGTGACAAATCTGCCAATTAATAATAGTTTTCCAGGCAAAAACTAGATCTCTACAATTAAAACTTCAAGACAGAAGGAGAAAACAAAAAAAATGAAGATACTATGAACATAGCACTATTAACATGTTCCTGTTTATAGACTGACAGAATACTGTCAAAATAGCTGCTAACTGAAAGCAGTACACAGATTTGACACAATCACAACTGAAAAGTTTCTGCACCCCGATAAGCCTCTGCCTACATGTCTGTTTTCTGGGGTGCAGTTTAAATGCCATGTGGGAGTGATCTTGGGCATCTCTAGGGGAGAAGCCATGTTTACAGAGCTTTCTGAGGGGCAGGGTCTGGGGAGAGAAAAAGAGGCAGGGCGTCCACCTAATCATCCCAGGCTCTTTGGGTATATGGATACCAGGGTGCTAGCCAAGGGCTGAGGTGGAGCTTTCACCAAAACAACAATGACATTCTTTCAGAACTAGAAAGACAATCCTAAATCCATATAGAAACACACATCTCATGATAACCAAAGGTATACTATTTGGAAAGAACAATGCTGCAGGTATTTGAAAACCTATTCTAAAATTATATTATAGAGTCATAGTAATAAAATTATAGCTTAAAAACATGGTTCTGGCATAAAAACAGATTGTTGTAACTTCAATGCTCTCTGGAGGGGTAAGGGGTGAGTATGGAAACAGGCAGATCCCTGAAATTCATTAGCTAACCAACCTGGCCCAAATAATAAACTTTGGGTTTGGTGACAGATGGTAAGGCTTGGACTCAAAAAATAAAGATGGAAAGCAATAGAGAAAAGAAATCTGATGTAGACTACCATGATGATATATTGTATATTTAATAAAAACAGTCTGGAATATCAGAGGACAGAGCGAAGCCATTAAGGTCAGGGAGTGGTAACCCATGCCTTTAATCCCTCACTCGGAGGCAGAGATCCTCTGGAGTTCAAGGCCTAACAGCACCAGGAGTTGGTGGCACCTAGCTTTAATGCTAGCACTAAGAAATTTGATCCAGGAATTGAAAGAGTTGAGCAGGGAAAAATATAAGGCAGGAGAAGGCAAACGTTCTTTCCTTTGCCTGTGTGCTCTGTCAGTCTGAGACAGGACATATGCCAATTCTACATGAGAAGTTGGATGGGTCAGAAATGACTGTGGTTTGTTCCCATCTCTCTGATATTTCAGCTTTTCCCCAATATCTGGCTCCGATTTTATAATACTAAATGGAGTTTGTGCAATAGACCACTATACATATAACACAAAAATAAGTATATTCACAACACACACAAAATTATAGTCATAAGTACAATATATAAAATCCCACGTCTCACAAAACAGATATTAAGTAGCAATTTTAAAGTATTATTTTCACTCAACATAATATTACTAAGCTGTAGATTTATCTGTTTAATTTCAGTCCCAGAAATAACTCTACTACAAATCCCGGACCTAACAGGCAGTGTTAAGAAATGATAGTTTTTCTGCCAGGCTTGGTTGTACACACCTTGAATCTCAGTGCTTAGAGACAAAGGGAGATGGATCTCTGAGTTCAGAGGCCAACCTGGTATGTAGAGTGAGTTCGAGGACAGCCAGGCCTACACAGAAACCCTTGGGAGGAAAGGGGGACACACACACAAACCCAAAAATAACAGCCTTTCCACAATAATCTTAGAAGCCTCGCTTTAAAAGAAACTTCTCCACTGAGGAAACAGGCCTACATTTTGACATACATTCTATTATAGAAGATACATATATATTTCCCTTCTAGAATATGCTTATTAATAAACAGCAAAGGGTATTAGAAAAATCTTACCAGAAAGATCCACAACTGCCTCATGACTAGAAACAGCTCCCTTCTCAATAAAAAGATCTCGAAAATATTCACTATTTGCTGATAGAACAGACTTATGAGCTTTGTACTCTTCTCCTTCAATTAACAATGTAACATCACAGAATTGGTTGGAAAGCCTCTGCTCATTCAGCTGTTTCAGAACGGCCTGGCAATGTTTTGGAGAAGAACGTTTTACCACTCCTTTGGTGTCAACCTGTCAAAATAAGTTTGAGATCAAGAGGTATATTACATATCAACTATATATACTATTAACAAAAATCCATTACTTTTTAACAAACAAACAATTTGTTATCTATATACTTACGTAAAATACTATTACTATTTTCTGTCTTTTTTTTTTTTTAACTTTATTTTATTTATTATTTATTTATTTCTTTGCCTTGGTGTTTGCTTGGAACTGGAACTACAGACAGTTGTGAGCTGCCATGTGGGTGTTGGGAATCAAACCCGGGTCCTCTGGAAGAGCAGACGGTGCTCTTAACCGCTGAGCCATCTCTCCAGCCCCTATTTTCTGTCTTTTTAAAAGACATGGTCTATGTAGTGTTGGCTATCCTAGAACTCACTATGTAGAACAAGCTGACCTAGAATTCACAGAGCTCCTCCTGCTTCTGCCTTACAGGTGCTGGGATTAAAGGTGTACACCACCATACCCAGCTACTTTACTTGATCCTAGCAAAACAAAACAAAACAAAACCCATCCTACTTTTTGTTGCCTCTTCTTTCTGGTAAAAAAAAAAAAAAATGTGATAACTATGATACCAATTTAGCCTGAAACAAAACAAATAAACAAGTAAGCAAACACAACCAAAAACCTAGGCTCGAATTAAAGTATGGCGGCACACAACTTTAATTCTGAGAAGAAGAAAGAGACAGGAGAATGTCTTTGCGTTCTGGGCCATCCTCTTTACACAGAAAGTTCTCAGACTGCCAAGGATACAATAGAAACCCTGTCTCCAAAAGAACCACAAAGACCACCTAGCAGGGAAGACAGAGCTGTAGCTCAGTTGGCAGAGTGTTTCCAAACACGTAGGAAGGCCAAAGTTTGACCCCAGCACCTCGTAAACCACAATGTGTACAACATGTCTATCCTGTCAACACTGAAGGTAGAACATCACGTCAAGATCATCCTATGTAATTATCTCAAGGCCAGCCTTGACTATATGAGACCCAGTTTCAAAAGCACCAAACAGCAGAAGTTCTAGTTAGAGCTTTGCTATGCAATCCACAGTCTAATTCAGAAAAATATTCTGTAAACTTGACCCAGTGTACCATTAAAAAAGGGAGGAGTTAAAATCAGGACACTAATTAAGAACAAATAGGATACTACATTAGTTATGAGGAATTATGTTCAACAAAGAGTAATAACCAGTGTACACTTAGCTCATATGGCACAGTATGTAATGTCTTAAATAAGCTTTACTTTAGACCACTGGTTCTCAACCCCTTTGGGGGTCAAAAAAACCTTTTCACAGAGGCTGTCTCTCAGATATGCTGAAGATCCAATATTTAAATTATCACTCATAACAGTAGCAAAATTACAGTTATAAAGTTCAACAAATACAATTTTATAGTTGGGAATTACCATAATATAAGGAAGTGTATTAAATGGTCACAGCATTAGAAGTTTGAAAACTACTGCTTTAGACAAATATATACCTTTCAGTTTCAGCACTCATAGTCAAACTTGTTATTGACTTAGAAAAACAACCACAAAAAACCTTTCAGACCAAAAGTTAGATAAAAAGCACACTTACAAATACAAGTTCATGTTTAGATACTGGCTTCTTTTTTGAAGACTTGGAGGTTGTGGTTGGAGGTGAAGTGAAGTTGCTTAGGTCATCTTCTGATTCATTACTTTCTTCTCCAGATTCAAGGTCCAATCCCAGTTCTTCCAACATTTCTGAAGCATCTGATATTGGACGGGATCGATCAAGCTTCTCCTGGCATTTGCTACACTGTTTTATGTAATCTTTAACTTGCTTTAGTATACCTAAAAAGAAATAAACATACATCAAATTTTAAGTGTTCCTTCTTGAAAGTTGGAACTTTCAATTTAAAAATGCTATAATTTTATGCATATGCTAATTTATGTTTAGATGCATATATGCAAGCACACTCATACCCATAAAGAATGTGAGTGCATTCTTTGAATGTGAGATATATTATCTCAAAATTGTAAGCATATGAATTGTGGTATCTTATTTATTTATTATCAAGGACTTATTTATTATCAAGTATTCAATTTCCTCTAGCATGGAATGATTATATATTCCTGCCCACTTTTTTTGTGTGTGCATTACAAGGCATCCATAAAATAAATAGTTGTGTTTTGCACAATGATGGTTCTGTCAGCTATGGACCAAATATATGACATACTATCTAGATTCATAGAAGTATATTCTACGTTCACAAAACCACAAAAATCACCTAATACATTCCTCAGAACCTACAATATATCCCTGCTGTTAAATACACGAAACCAATACTCAACTGTCTTTACCTATATGAAGTTAATATGGTTCAAGTCATAATGAGAAGTAATTGTTCCAAATTATTTTAAAATTGCCACTATATCTCATGCAGAAATAAATCTCCTGAGCTGGAAAGATAGCTAAGCAGTTAAGAGTGCTTACTTATACTCAGGCAGCCCACAACTGCCTGTAATGTCAACTCTAGCAGATCCCTCTTCTAGCCTATGTGGACAATCATATACACATACACACCACAAAAAGTAGGCCTTCTTTAAAAAAAAGAAAGAAATTTCTGACTTTAGGACTCTCAGACACTAGCATACAACTCTATTGGTCTCTAAGTCTATACTTTTGTAAATTTTTTTAACAGTTACACTAAATCTTAATCCATTTATTTGTGTATATGTTAATTTGTTTAGCACTTCTTTATGATAAAACATCAAAGACTGAGTCACTAGTAATTAGAATTTATTTGGTCAGTTCTTAAAGCTAGGAATCTAAGACGGAAAGCTAACATCTGGGGAAGACTATTACTTCATTACAGAAGATGTGTGACAATAGCAGCTAGAGAGGCTGACTCCTCTGTCATTCCAAACTACTCTCCATAATGAACCCTACTCTTGTTTGATGACACTAATTACCTAAGGATATTGCTATTAATAATACTGCAGAGAGGGGGGCTAGAAAGATGGCTCAGAGGTTAAGAGCACTCACTGGCTGCTCTTCCAGAGGACCTGAGTTCAATTCCCAGCAACCACATGGTGGGTCACAATCGTCTATAATGAGATCTGGTGCCCTTTTCTGGCATTCAGGCATATATACAGGCATACACACAAGCAGAACGCTATACATAATAAATAAATAACTCTAATACTGCATAAAACTAAAATTTAGATTGATAGATTCAAACCATAGCAATTGTGAGCCAAATGATTTGGCAAATTCCAAGGTTCAGTAGATCACTATAGAAGTGAGAGTTTTTACTATATCTATTATATATCTCTAAAATAAAAACCTATAGGGGCTAGAGAAATAGCTCAGAGATTAAAATCACTGGCTGCTCTTCTACAGGACTCGGGTTCAGTTCCCAGCACCTACTGTAGATAGTATAGCCCAGATGAAAAGAGATGCTGGCATTCAGGAGCCCAGACATACAAGCACTGCAGCTAAAATGGAAAAGTATTCAGGCATTCAGGAGCCAAGGAATACTGAGTGACACAGCTCAATGGAAAGGTATTTAGGCAGTCATCGAGCCAATGAACACCAAAGGCCACAGTAAACCCAGGTAGTAGCTGCTTACAACCCTGCTTCAGGGAAAGTCTTCCCCGCCGTGTGCACAGTTCTACTGTCACAAGGGAGCCTCACTCCCCAACACAAAGCTGTTACAGTGGCCGGAAGAAGGCTTTACTTTTCTCCTGCTTACTGTTGTCTATTTAGGGAATGTAACAACTCGGCCCAGCCAGGGAAGGTTCCCTGGGCAGCGAGTGTTACAGCTTCTCTCTCTCTCAGCTGTTCTTCCTCCAGACTCCACCATTGCTACTCCCACAAAAGAAGATCTTCACCCAGACCTCATTCAAGAGATTTATTGAGAGGACAGTTGGGAAAGGGCTTTGGGCTCAGGATTTACATAGGGCTTCTTGGGGAGAACTTCCTAGGGAGACTTTCTTTCAGGTGTGGATTGGTCAGATATTTTTCTTTTTACTCTGACTTGATTTTTAGTTTCAGGGCCAAGGCATATTTCTTTCACTGGCTCCGATTCTAGCACCAAAGTGTGTTTCTTTGGTGCTGGGATCAGGGATAAATATATTTCACCGGCTAGGTCTTCGATTCAGGGTGTGTTTCTTTCACTAGTTCTGGGTTCAGGTAGGGTGGGTTTCTCTTCACTGGTTCTGGTTTCAGAGCCAAGGTGGGTTTCTTTGGCTGGTCACTTTTCCCAATGTGACAGTTCACAACTGTTTATAACTCCAGTTCCAGGGGATCCAACACCCTCAGACATACATGTACAAAAACACAAATACACATAAAATAAAAATAGAAAACTAATTTCTACTAGTACAGTGAATACATTAAAGTTTTCTTATAAAATGTATTTATTTTCTATGTGTGTGCTTGATCATGCCATAGCATATGTGTGAAGTCAGAGGACAACTAGCCTCAGTGCAGTGACTATCTAAAAAAATTTTTTAGCAGTGGTGGCACACACCTTTAGTCCCAGCACTCAGGAAGCAGAGGCAGGCAGATAGATCTCTGTGAGTTGAGGCCAGCCTGATCTACAGAGTGAGTTCTAGGACAGCCCTGGGGGGAAAAAAATGAAGACCACTCTTTTAAAAAAAAAAAAAAAAAAAACAACAATGATTTATTTACATTTTATGTATATGAGTGGTTGGTTGTAAAGGGCTCTAGCAGGCCTGAGTAGGGCACACATGGTGCTGGCAGGCCTTGCCCTTCCTCCTACTCTTTCCTTTGTAAACCAAAGATTACATCTCTAAAACTGGCCACTAAGGTCCATTCCCTTATTTGGACACTTTCTTATGCCACACTCAATCCTAAGGCTGATACCAAGGTCCAACAATTAAAGTAATAAAGTTGAACATTCAAAAGCCCCCTTTAGGCTAATCTAATTAATATGCCCAATCAAACATACCACCGAAATCTAACCTATTCCAACATAAACCTTGTGGTGATATACTGTATATTTAATAAAAATAGTCTAGAATATCAGAGGACAGAGCCACCCACAGAACCAAGCCATGAAGATCAGAGAGTGATGACCTTTAATCCCATCACTAGGAAGGCAGAGATCCGTTTGGATCTCTGTGAGTTCAAGGCCTAACTGAGCCATGCTGGCACACATCTTTAATCCCAGCATTAGGAAAGTTGGGCCAGGAAGAAGTGAGATAGGTGGAGGAGAAAGATAGGCAAGAAGAGTCAGAACTTCTTCCCTTGGCCTGCCACTTCCCTTTTTGGCTGAGGTAGGAGAGGTTAGAGTCTGAGAATTCATGGAGACAGGCCTCAGGAGTTGGCTTGGTGATAAGTAGCTGAGGTCTGTTTCTCTATCTCTCTGATATTTCAGCTTTTCCCCAATATCTGGCTCTGGGTTTTTATTAAAATACCAAATAGAATTCATGAATAAGACCTCTCCCTTTTACCTCTTAAAAATTCACACCTGCTGCTGTTTCTGCCTGGGTCTGAAATCAGCCACTTTACATTTGCGTCCCAGCCCTCACATGATAGCTCACAACCATTCATGTCTTTAGTTCCAGGAGATCCAATACCTTTTGACCTCTGTGGGTACACATACATACAAGCAAAACAGTCATAAATATAAAATAAATAATCTATGAACTGGTGAGATGCTCAGCAGTTATGATCACTGGCTGCTTTTCCGAAGGTCTTGAGTTCAATTCCCAGCAACCACATGGTGGCTCACAACCATCTATAGTGAGATCTGATGCTTAAAGGTATACATGCAGATAGAGCACTCATATACATAAAATAAAATCTTTAAAATATGAAATGTAAAAGAAAATTGTATGAGAATAAGGCAAATCTGGACTATTATCCTCAAAGGACTTCTCTTAGGAGCAAAAGGACTACCAAGAGTTTTTAAAATAGGACTAGGCTTGATGACAAAGTTAATAAACCTACTAAAAATCAGAATATACAACAAATGAGATAACTCAACAAATAAAGGCCCTTGCTGCTCATTCTGATGACCATGGTACAAAAGTATGATCTGCTTGTGGCCTACATGTGCACACACATACATCATTTTAAAAAATGTATTAAAAAAAAAAACCATTAATTTGGCCAGGCAGTGGGATGCACACATTCAATCCTAGCACTCTGAGTTCACGGCCAGCATGTTCTACAGAGACAGTTACAGGACAGCCGGGGGCTACACAGAGAAACCTTGTCTTGAAAAACAAAACAAAAAATTAGAAGAACTGGAGAGATGGCTCAGTAGTTAAGAGTACTTGGGCTCTGGAGAGGACCAGGGCACGATTCCCAGGAGCCATCACATGGTGGCTTACAACCATCTATAACCCCAGTTACAGAGAATCCAACAGGCATGCATGTAGCAGTGCACACGCATGCATGCAGGCAAGCAAAAGACTAATAGACATAAAATAAAAATAAATCTAAAAAAGCTTAAAATTATATAAATTAATACTATAAACCAAATTGCTATACTAACAGATGAAGTTACCATGATTCATACATCAATCTCTCCAAAGCTATGCAAAGAATGGCATAATTCTTTCTAATAAAATCTCTTATGGTAGTCTGTCCAGTAAACTATTATTAGTCCTAATTTAGCAGTCTATATTAGAAACTTTATAAGCTTAAGGGAAAGATATTTAAAAAAAAAAAAAAGGTCAAGGATGCCTTTAATCCCAGCACTCCTGGCAGAGGGAAGAGGAGCTCTGTGAATTTTAGGCCAACATAATATAGTATAGAGTTCCAGGCCTAGCAGGATCTTGTAGTGAAGACACTTCAAAAAAAAAAAAAGGAAAGAAAAGAAAGTGAGGACTGGAGAGATTGCTCTTTTCTTTTCTTTTTAAACTTTATTAATTTATTTGCCTTGGTGTCTGGCTAGAACTGGGAACCGGAACTACAGAGAGTCGATAGCTGCCATGTGGGCGCTGGGAATGGAACCCTGGTCCTCCAGAAGAGCAGTCAGTGCTCTTAACCCCGATAAGCTATCTCTCCAGCCCGAGATTGCTCTTTTCGTACAGAAGACCAAGAGTTCAATTCTTGGCACTCACATCATTGCTCACAACCACAACTTCAGTTCTAGGGAATCCAATCCCTCCCCTGACCTCTGTGGGTAGATGGCACATACACACACACACACACACACACACACACACACACACACACACACACACACACACACACACACGGAAAACATTCACATACATAAAAAAAAGGTTTTTTTAAAAAAAAGTTTTTCTGCTCTCTTGTGCTTCCCAGGGGATTAAGGCATGTTGGGGCTATTATTTTTCTGGCCCCAAAATAATCACTTAAATCAGGTCTGGTGGCACAGGTTTGTAATCCCACCTACTGAGGCATTCACACCGAAATTCAAGACTAACCTAAGAAACATAGTGAGATCTTTCCTCAAATAAATAATCAGTCGATGAATCACAGCAACCTTATCTTTTCTCAACACATACACAGCGTCTGAGTTTGCGGAGTCATTTGGACAAAATCAAACTAATATTAAACCAGCCCGGGTATGCTCAAGAGGCAGAGGTAGGCGGATTTCTGTGAGTTGGAGGCCAGCCTGATCTACAGAATGAGTTCCAGGACAGCCAGGGCTACACAGAAAAACCCTGTCTCACAAAACACAACACAACACAACACAACACGCGCGCGCACACACACACACACACACACACACACACACACACACACGAATATTAGGAAACAGGATCTGATAACACCGTGACTGGTGAGTGGTGAGCCAGGGCTGCAACCCTAGCACTTGAGAGGCTGAGGCAGGAAGATTGCCATACTCAAAACATCTCTTATGATAGTGTGTCCGTCTTGTCCCTTCTCACAAGAAAAAGGAGTATCTGGCAAGCTTTAAGGCTACCTAGCGCTCTAAAAAAGGGACTAAAAGGACGACTGGACTGCTCACAATTCCTAATACCTGCGTTGTTCCTTTTTTACGTCGCAGCTGCAGAATCAGAAGAATGCGGGCAAGGGGATCCAGAGATTCCCAAGCACAGTCAGTGGCCAAACCCGAGTAGCAATCACTGAAGACAGCAGCCCACGGGGCTGAGCCTCAGCCGCAGATGCTTTCACTCTTCCCCAGGGGCTTAAGGAGGCGGGCCCAGCCAGGCCGCGCCAGCCACACCCTCCCTCTGCTGGCCCTGCCCCGGGGGAAGCCCCCGAAGCCACACCCCGGGCGAGGGTCCGCCCCCAGCCTCCCGGGCCTCCTTCCTGTAGGGAAGTGCGGCTGCTTTCGCGTCCCCCAATCCGTTCGGCCCGGTCCCGCGGCCGCCGTGCAGCCGAACGCCAGCTGGCTAGGGGACAGCCGTCCGGGAGACCTCGGGCTCGCGAGTGCGCACGCAGGCCTCGTCGCGGGCCGTGTCCCGCCAGGCTGCCGCCCACCCCGCCGCCCCGCCGCCCGGGCGGGCCAGCGCTCACCTCGCCACCAGTACGTCTTGGACAGGTCGTGCCAGGTCTGATGCCGGGTGTGGTGAGTGCCTCCAGGGCCCAGGTGTGCCGCCTCGATGAGGCCCTGGCGGCGCTCCGGCTGCAACACCACCTCCAGCTCCGCAAACGTCTTGCGGTGCCGCTGCCGCCGCTGGTAGTACAGAGTCCCGCCGCGCACTACGTAGCAGGCGGCAGCCTTGCGGATTTTACGCTTGACATTGCCCTCAGTGCCCGGTGCATAAGGCTCACGTTCGTTCGTCAAATAGCGCAGGATGGCCCGGTAGCTTTCCTCGCTTGACATGCTGATGGCAGCGCCCTTAGGGCGTCTGTCAGTGCCAGAGACAGACAGACAGCCCTCGGGCTCTGTAGAGATGCAACGGCGGCGGCGACACTAGACGCCTAGGCCTTTGGTGGGCGCTCTTCGAGGGCGCCCGCAACGCGAACGAAGAACGGACGACTTGGTAACCAGGGGGAACTGCACTTCTGCAGCGCGCGGGATCCGCTGGCGACTGACAAAATGGCTGCTGCACCACCGGAAGTGACGCACTGCGAGGCGTGGCCTACGGCCTGATTGGAGCGCTCTAGTTTTCTGGCTCTGAGGGAGCCGACCGAGTGACGTCAATTCTGAGGGAGGACATTTTGAAAGAGGGTACGCTGTTTCTGGCAGATACAAGGTTCCTCAGCAGACATCTTAAGTCCTGGCAGGATTTTTTTTTTCCCCCTTTTCCCACGCTCTCTGAAAAGCCACGTGTTTGAGCTGTTTGGTGTTTATTGCCCCGAGACCCTACCCCTAAATGGTAAGGAGACCGTTTTTTTCTTTCTACTTTGAGACTCGATATAATATACTCTGCCCGTTTCAAAACTAGCAATCGTCTCCCACTGTCTGGGCAATGGGCCAAAGGTAATCGCAGTATTATCAAGCATTTAGTGTCTCAACACCATGAATTATCCTCTTAAAAAGATCTCCAAATTACCCAAAGAGTTAGATTTTTCTAGAATCACCATGGTGACGACTATGCAGGCCCAGACCATTTACACGATTAAATTAACATGGAGAGTCAACCCGAATTACCCTTCTTGGTCTCAACCAGCTGAGCTCATGGAATGCTGGGACACCAGTGCACTTTACTGAACTGAAAAGGTTCTAAGCTTCCCAATACATGGGCTTTGGCTGAAGATGCTTTGAATTTTTTCATCCTGTAGGATACGGATCTGAGGGGCTTAGACCTTTATGGGAATCTCAAGTGAGAAGCAAGCATACGGTTGAGCTCAAAGGAGACCGGGATTAGGGTTTCTCCAACTATAATGGATATACGAGAGCACTGCCCCCCTCTCCCATACAGATATCCAAAACCATCTAAGGAATCTGGTCTGAACTGTAGTGCTCATGACTTTTCTATCTTTAAAAAACGTTAACAAGGTTTTCAGTAAAATCACGAGGAAAACTGAAGTGGTAAATCCAACTAAGATCTGAAAAGTTCTAAGTCATCTAATACGCATTTGGAGGCAACAAACAGGAAATATTAATTTTGTCTTTGTGATCCAATTTTCTTCCTAAGGGAAGTCAAACTTTCACCTAGTGTTTATTTCTAAGAGCCTCAAGTCAATTGCCCTCTAAAGAAATTGTCCTGTTCAATTATGCTTTTGCAAATATCTGCATTTCATGTGCTAACTTTACATAATTAATGGCTATTTGGGGGAAAGACCTTACTAGGCTGGTCTTCGTGATGTTGAAATTAAAGGCAGTGTCTACACTTGCTTCACTTTTGTATGCACATAACATTGAGCAGGCTGTCAAATTAGAGGCTCAGTTGGAGGTGTCAATTGGGATGGTCTCATAAACTCCAAGTTTGACTCATTACAAAGCCAAGGTGACCTTGAACTTTGCGTGCTGTCTGCATGTATACGTGCAGACCAGAAGAGGGCATTACATCCCACCATACAGTTTAGTGAGCCACCATGTGGTTGCCGGAAATCCAACTCGAGATCTCTTGGAAGAGCATTTCTACTAGACCTTGAAACTCTTAAAAATTTGTTATGAACTTAGTTCAGGAAACAAGTGCAATATACCATACTTATGCAATACTGGTCATTGGTGGCATGTGTTTTTTATTTATTTGCCTTGGTGTTTGCCTGGAACTGGAACTACAGACAGTTGTTAGCTGCCATGTGGGTGCTGGGAATCGAACCCGGGTCCTCTGGAAGAGCAGACAGTGCTCTCAACCGCTGAGCCATCTCTCCAGCCCTGGCATGTGCTTTTAATGCTAACACTTGGGAGGCAGAGGCAGGAACATCTCTGGGTTTGAGGTCAGCCTAGCCTACAGAACGTTCTAGGGCTGCCAGAGCTAGAGAAGCCATTTCCAAAAACAAAAGCTAAATATGGCAGCACAACTGTAATCCAAAACACTAAAGTAGGAAAATTACTGAGCTGAAGGCCCAATGGGCAACATGTCTCTTACCTTTCTTAAAAAAAAAAAAAAAACTGGGTGTAGTGGCACAAAGCAGGTGAATCTGGGAATTCCAGACAGCTAGTGAGATGTTTCAACAAAAAACAGCTGGATGTGTTAGTGCAGTCCTATATATAATCCTGACACTAAAAGGGGTAAGACAGTTGAGGTTCTGACAGTCTTCAATCTAAAAACTTAAGCAGCAGTGGTTTTCACTGAAACTCATCTTGGAGGAACAGGTTAATAGTTTTAAACTAACAGCTAAAGATAGCTAAGGTAATAGAAGGCAAACCCAATATAATGATTCTGTCATTAAGAAAGGGTACTGAATCTTACCAACTTAGATTCAAAATACTGCAACATCCTAAACTTGAAAGCTTTGTAATTTTCAAGTAATATGCCTTTAATGCTTACCATATGGCTGGATTTGATCCCTAGCACTGCAAGAAAACCCAACATTTTTTAGGAGTAGTGAGGAGTTAAGGTTTCACAGTGCTGGCCTCATAGCTGTGCTCCAAACACAGCTCACACCCATGCCATTTTGTTTCCCATCTCTTCAATTAAGGCTGTATTAGGAGGCATTACTGCTGAGAAATAAACTTTTTTTTTAAGTTTTCCAGACAGGGCCTTACTAGTTCCTGGTGTCTTGGAACTTGAGATCTACTTGCTTCAGCCTCCTGAGTGCTGGGATTAAGTGTGTGACAGACATCATGACCAGGAAGAAATAAACATTTTTAGCTAGCAGACTGGATATAGCAACTCAGGCAACCTAATCATAAAGTCTGTGGCTAAGCCACCCCCTCCCTAAATAAAATTGTATGTTTTATGAAAGAAAAGTAAATAAATAAAATCAACCACCACCTAGAGTCAGATCTTTATTCAAAGCTCTGATCTACCAAGTTAGCGTTTTCCACCAACTCGGGGAGCAGAGACCTTCACAGGCTTCACAATCTTTTGCTTAGGTGCTGCTTTTGTAGGGGCCTGTAAAAAAAAAATAACAGGACATTATTCTATGAACTTTGTCACTCTGCCCTTATGGCTGAGATTCTTTTAATACCTTTCACTGTCTTAATATTTACCTGCATTACCAACTTCAAAATAACCTGTTTTAAGTTCATTTCCACTATATAACAGATATTGCTATAGATTGGACAGTAAGACGATACTATGTGGAGTGGGATACTGAATCGTTAGTAACAAAGTTTGGGTACTTTTGAAAGATGTTCAGAACTGGCTTTGAACTGTTCCTGTCTCTGCTCTTCACAAGTGCTCTGACTGGAGTCTCACACTACTTAACTGCACAGATGTTTAAGAATGATGTATTTGGGTGGGGCCCACCACAGCACACATGTAGAGATCACAGACTTGGGAATTACCTCTCCTACTCTAATAGGGCCCTCAAGGATCAAATAGGTGGCTTTACCTGCTGAGCTATCTTATTGACCCAGAATGATTTTTTAAATTTTTATTACACTTGAGGAGGCAGTGTAGGGTCTTGCAACAGTTAGTGGTGAGTGCCTTTACTGGCAGAGCCATCTTAACCAATCAAGAATGAAAAACTGTTAACTTTCTAGCTTTAATTTTTTTTAACCACTAGAAAAACTCATTGTACTGTTGTACCATTACTCAAAGTATAAAATTATTTCAAGACAAAGTCTTAAAAACACAAATGACAAGCTGGGCACAGGGAACCATAGCCATAATCTTGGCTAGGCAAGGACTGTCAATTGAGACCCTCGGTTATAGTAACATCTCAAAAACAAAACACCAACTATCTTTATTTTTACCCATTTTGAAGGACTCCAAAATTAAGACTTACTAAAAAACCTGAGATATAACCATTCACTTGGAAACTAGCTACAACCATTTCCAATATAAACTTGCACCTGTCATTTACTAGCCCTTGTATTAAAGATAAAACTCTCTATTGTATGAAACTCAAGAAGACCCCACAGTTACCTTAGCAGCAGCCATTGCTGTCTTCTTGGATGCCTGCTTGGCCTTCTTTGCTTCCTTGGCAGCCCTGTGGTGTCATAAGCAACATTAAGCCAAAGGCTTTACTCTTCTTTGGGGACACAACTTACTGGAAAGGAGCTAGTATTCTGGACAAGTGGAACCATCATATATTTTTTCCCTATACTTACTTGTGAATGAATTCCAAACCCCATAGCCAGATCAAATAGTACAAGCCCAGTAATACAGCTCTTGAGGCTGTGGCAGATGACAAACCCAGGTCAGGGGGGCTTCGCTTGGCAAAGAACCCCACAAAAACCAGATCCAAAAGGTTGTCAATAAATTCCATTATCCAAGTCAGCTTAGCATAAAATTGTACTGTGACTACTGAAGTATATGCTTGCATTATGCCTCTAACAAGATAGGTTCTCATCATGTTCAAGGTGGATCATCTCCTTACCTGATAGCCTGCTCTCGCTGAGCTTTCCTAACTTCTGGTTTCTGATTCCTCTTGGCCATTATATCAGCAAGAGATGCACCAGTGATGGCTCGCTGGAATTTGACTGCACGGCGGGTTCTTTTCTTTTGAATTTCTTCCTACAAAGCAGAGGTGATGACTCATCAACCTTACTCAATGATTTTGGAAGTGGAAATTATTAAAAACAAAAAACTTTCTGCATGCATGTGTGTTGAGACAGATTTCTGTGTAGTCCTGTCACACTCCAGTGCTGGGATTAGGTGTGTACCACTATGCCTGGTCCCTTCCTCAAAGAACTCTTAAAATTTCATACCAATTAGATGAAACTGTTGCTTTCCAAGTTATGAGTTGTTTTCACCTTGTATCACAAATCATAACCCCTATTGCTACTGAAAAGGGACAAAAGAATTTTTGAATTTTCAGAACAATGGTTTACTTCAGGAATTGGATGGTACTTTAAGAACACAGGCTGCTCTGGCATTGGATCCAGGTTCAGTACCCGATATGGTGATTCACAAGCATCTGTAATTCTAGTACCAAGGGACTGATACTGACTTCTGCAGGCACCAAGCACACACATGGTACACCTATAAACAAACATCATACATATAAAAATAAATCTAAAGGCTATTAAATCTATTTCTGAAAAGAGATTAGGAAGAGAATACTAAAAAATCTACCAAGCTTTATTACCCAGGAACCCAAAGTTTGCTGTTGACCCTATACTGGAAATCTATACTATAGTTACGAGAAACAAGATCCCATCGTGTAGCCTAGCAGTAAGTAGTGGAGCATGCCTTTAATCTCTTGAGTTCAAGGCCAGCCTGGACTACATAGTGACATAGTGAGTTCCAGGACAGCCAGAGCTTCACAGGAAACCTTGTCTCAAAACACCAAAAAAAAAAAAAAAAAAATTGCAAATATCAAATCTTACAGTAAAAAGCCCAATTTTGTTCATTTCTCATTCCAAATCCTTCTTGAAACAATTCTCCATTCCATTCTCCTCTCCTTACATTTCACTCTTTATTAATCTGCCTATCTGTCCTAAGTACCTCATAAAACTGAAACCATGGAGTTATCCTTTTGCCTAGTCCAGCTCAGTAGTTTTCAACCTTGACTATCTAAGACCATCAAACAACAGGTACTTACAATACAATTCATAAAAGTAAAGAAACTTAAGTTATAAGGTAACAAGGAAAAATTTTTATGGTTGGAGCACAAAAGAAGCCGTATTGAAGAGTCACAGCATTAGTAAGATTGTGAAGCACTGGTCCAGCTCATTTCCTCAGCCTGTCTTAGCACTTCTTCAAAGCTTTTCACCCTTTAAAGGGCTAAATACCCCACTGCACATATATCTATGGTTGAATCTATAGAACTAACCAAAACTTGCTCTCCCCACCCCCATGGGGTGCAGGATAACCCCACAAATGGGGAAATTTCACTGCTTAGTTCATGTAAGGGATTGATGACAAAATACAGGTCTGATAATACTGCTTGAGAGAGAGGGGGGGGAGAGGGAGAGGGAGAGAGAGAGAAACAACAAAAAACAAAAAAAACTTTCAGGCTAGAAGAGAAAAATTATTTTTTAGATTTGGGTCATCACCAAAACATCTTATGTGCACACAACTATTTTTAAGGATCCCAAAGCAAGCGGGCAATGATGGCAAAAGCCTTTAATCCCAGCACTCAGGGAGTTCCAAGACAGCCAAGGCAACACAGAGAAACCTGTCTGGAAAAACCAAACCAAACCAAACCAAACCAAGCAAGCAAGCAAAAACTTATCAGAAGATTCCCAATAGAAAACTTTCTACCTTCAAGCCCTATAGTACCCAATTCCTTTTTATGGATAGGATTTTTACTTTGAAAACCAAACTCAAAAGTCAATTCTCTTGCCCTAGTCTTCCAAGAGCTCAGCACCAAGTTTTATTATATTTTAAATATCTTCTTTCAATACTTAGAATGGGATTGCCAGACATTGGGATTTTAAATTTTTTTAATATTTTGTCAGTCTACAGAGTTCCAGGACTGCCAGGGCTACAGAAAAACCTTGTCTCAAAAAACAACAAAATTAACATTTTGAATTAATCACACAGAAGCTGTGTCGTTTTACTTTAGCAATATAGTAAGATTTATGTTTCTCTACATCCTTACCTGAGACCCTCATTGGGGCATCCAAGCAGAACTACTAAATGAAATTAAAAACTAGTCCTCTCAATAACTGTGTTCTGCTTTGGGAAATAAAGTCTGCTTAGGTTGACTTTGAACTACTGATCCTCTGGCTTTTACCTCACAAAAGCTGGGATTATAGAATGGGCCACCACACCT
This sequence comes from Sigmodon hispidus, assembly GCA_004025045.1. Classification (NCBI taxonomy): domain Eukaryota; kingdom Metazoa; phylum Chordata; class Mammalia; order Rodentia; family Cricetidae; genus Sigmodon; species Sigmodon hispidus. The sequence goes on along the minus strand of PVIH01012385.1, from coordinate 3,976 downwards.
ACAGTAACATATTTCACACCTGGCTACAACACACAGGTAGATAGATACTAGTAAGACCCAAGCACGTCAAACCTGACTTCCTAAGCTATGGTGCTACTACCACACCTCTACCCACGGAAACACCATCCACCCTAATGGATCCATTCTACAACCCAAATGAAACCTGCAGAGAAGACCCTTTCAAACTTCCAAAAGCAGCCCTGACCCTATGAACACTAGTTCTGTCATTTCTGTCACTGTTTGAGGCTTTAAGAGCACCTTCTTATTTAAACATGGCAAAATCTGACAGTGCAATTTTAAGAGGCTAGCAAGCTGTATCCAACTTACCGACTGTCCTTTTTTGTGTTTTCTTCTGTAGAGGACAGTCCAGTTTATCTGCCGAGGATTCCTTTTGGAAAGGAATGCGGACTCGCATTTTGCATTAAGAAACTGGAAAACCTGGGGTTAACAAAATCATAAATTAGTCAGTCATTTTATACGAAGTATAAGAGGCTGAGATTGAGAAATCCTTATATAGTTTTTATTCGAGTTTTCGTCTCGGCTGTCTGTGACACAGGTGACCGGGGTGGCATCAAGGTCTCCACATTTCCTCATTTCTCAGGAGCAGGTGAGTCTACACTCGTTGCCCAGGGGCAGGTGGCGTTTTATTTTGAGGAAATCTGGCTTTTAGCCCTCTGACTGAAAAACAACCCACAGCCTATTAAGGAGCCAGACACCACCGAGTCCTGGTCACTTCTCTTTCCCATAGCTGTTAGTGACACTACTAAGTAAGTAAACCAGTCATTTCCGGCCTGGTTCCCAATCCTATATTCGCTCAGGTCTCCCATCCCACAGCGGCTCCCGCGATCCTTCACAGGCCAGTAGACCGGCCTTTCACCCCCGGGGGTCCCGAGCTGTGCTCGGCCCAGCCGGCCTTTACCTTCCCGTCCGTCCTAGCGTAGCGCCGCCCGTGTCCGGGGTAGATCTTGTACCCGCTGAAACTGCACAGCTCGACCCTGTAAGGAAAACCCAAAGCCCCTTAGGGTGTGCACTGCAAAGAAAAGCCATCCCCAGGCGCTCGGCCGCAGGATGGAGGCGGATTAGGATTCAGGGAGCACGCTTACTTCATGGTGAGAGCTGCCGCTCGGCCGGAGGAAAGATGGCGAAGAGGAAGGATGAATCATGGGAAAACTCCTTATAGGGCAGGGGAGCGAATCTCCTCCCTAAATTCCCTTCCTTGACCCCGGCGCCTGGTGATGATGTCACTTCCGGGAGTTGGGTCTCGGTTTCCTAGCAACAGCTTTCTTCCAAAATTACTGACAGATTCTGTCCTCTCAAGGTTCTGTAAAGCCCAAGGAAGTGGCGGTCAAGAAGACTCTGGTTCTGTGTAGTTCCATTTCCCGCAGGCAAGTGTTCTAGAATCTAAACCCAGCCTTTTTCAGGGAACACGAACAAAAGACAAGGGTATTCTACGTGTCTTTTAAGAAGACCGCAGACAAATATCTCTCAGGTAAAACCTGAAGGTCACAGTATGCCTTTGCCTTTGAAACAAAATTAAATCGTAGTAGCCGACAGTATGACGCAGAGATAGCGTGAGCGGTAGGTGAAACCCTAAGTCAAATCTCCAACATCAGGGAAATAAATGTAATAGTTTGAGCCCCGCACAGTGGCACAAGGTTTTTAATTCCTGCCTGGTCTGCTTAGCTAGAGAGTGCCTAGGCTACATAATGACACCCTGAATCAAAAATTAAAATTACTTGATTATGGTGGCGCACACCTTTAATCCCAGCATTTAGGAGACAGAGGCAAATGGATCTCAGTGAGTTCAAGGCCAGCTTAGTCTAAAAAGTGAGTTCTAGGACAGCCAGGACTGTTACACAAGTTACACAGAAAACCTGTTCCCCCAAAACAAAAACAAACTAACTTAAAAAAAAAAATCACTTGCTGAAATACAGAGCCTGCGTTTATAATACTAGCACTCAGGAACCAAGGCAGAGAGACTGCCACAAGTCACGACAGTACTAACACACGTACACAAAGTTAAACATTTTTTTCTTTTTAAAGAAAAGTTATTTTAGGGGGCTGGAGAAATGGTTCAGCGGCTAAGAGCAATGGCTGCTATTCCAGAGAATTCAAGTTCAATTCCCATCATCTACCCACATTGGGCAGCTCACAACTGTCTGCAGCGTTAGTTCCAGGGGATCTGACATTCTCACACAGACGAATGCACATAAAAATAAATAAGGAGAGACAGAAAGAGAGAGAGAGAGAGAGAGAGAGAGAGAGAGAGAGAGAGAGAGAGAGAGAGAGAGAGAGCTGGAAAGATGACTCAGCAGCAGTTAAGAGCAGCTGTGCTAGCAGAGAACTGGTCCCAGAATACACATGGTGTCACACAACCATCTGTAATTCCAGTTCCAGGGAATCCATCTCGGTCTAATGACCTCCAGTGGTACCACACAGTCACATGGTGCATATACATTCAGACAAAACATTTGGATACATAAAAATAAGATGAATAAATCTAAAATTTTTTTAATTGAAAAAGCTATTTTAGTAGGGTGATGGTGGCACATCACTTTAATCTCAGCACTGAGGAGGCAGAGACCGGTGGACCTCTGTGAATTGAAGGCCAGCCTGATCTACAAAGCAAGTTCCAGAACAGCCAGCGGTATATATAGAGAAACCCTCTTTTGAAAAAACAAACAACCAAAAAAGTAAAAATAGTTGTAGTTGCTGAGATGGATCAACAGGTAAAAAGCTTGCCCTATAAGCCTGATTACCTGAGTTCAATCCCTAGAACCTACATAAAGCTGGAAGACAAAAAGCACCTTCACAGAGCCATCCTCTACTCCTCTGCTCACTGTGGTATACACATCCTCACACCTCGCATGGATACAGACAGACATTATACACACAGATAATAAATATTTTTTAATTTTAAAAACACAAAATGAAGATCAATAGATGAAGATGTCCAAAGACTAGTTCATATTCCCATGTGTAGGCAAGTGCAACACACACACACACACACACACACACACACACACACACACACAAATTAAAAAATCTTGGGGCTGGGGAGATAGCTCAGAGGCTAAGAGTATTGGTTGCTTTTCCAAAGGACCCAGGCTCAATTCCCAGCACCCACATGGCAGCTCACAATTGTCTGTAACTTCAATTCCAGAGGATCTGGCATCCTCACACAGACATGCATGCAAACAAAACCCCCAATGTACATATTAAATAAGTCTATAACACAAATCTCAGCTGAGATTTTATAACTATCAATTTTAGGAAATATGGGTGACAAAGACATATATAAAATGTCTCCACAGGGATGCAATTTGCAAAAATAATGTGTAAGAAATAAGACAACGGTTATTCTACCTGTATTGAAAGAGAGAAAAGGAGATGATGTATCCAAGGGCTGGCAGCAGACATGATTTGCAACATCAGTATGGGTCCTTGCTTCGAGGGCTTGGAAAAGGGGGAACTAAATCTATCCCTGTTTTTCTCGTGTTTATTTCTCCATTTTCTTTTCTTTTTTTTTCCCAAGGGTGGAAATGCAAATAAGATTGCTACACATATATTTTCTTTGCATTCAGCTTTCCCTCTGAATTTTTTTTTCTATCCCTGTATATCCTTATTCAAGGTCTCTTCCCCCTCCCAACACATCTGGTCATTTTTTCCTCTGCAACTCCCCATCCCCTCCCTGGGCAGGGAGCAGACAGTCCCATGGTCCCACTGACCCAATAATGCTTGGATCAGTCTTCACTCCCGGCCAAATCCAGTTTTGTGCCCCCTCCCTCAAGAGTGAGTCAGGTGTTCCTCTAGGTGGAGTGGGATCCAAAGGGTCAGTCCAGGGTGTTTCTGATCCCAAGCTGTTCCGTGGTTGTGGTTTGCCGCTTGGGCATGTTTGGCTTTTTTTCTTGTTTGTTTGTTTAGAGACCACTAGTGAGTGAGTACATCCCCTGCTTATCTCTCTGAGTTTGTGATA
>PVIH01012384.1:0-63843 GCA_004025045.1 Sigmodon hispidus | reverse complement strand
ACCGAGTGCGCAGTTCGCTCCAGCTGCCCGGGAGTTCGGACGTACGGCGTGGGGATGAAGAATCTTCCTTAGAAAGGCTCCGGCGCACTGCAACCTCATCCTGTCATCTTCTCCTAAAACCGGCTCTGTTTTGTAAGCTATTTTCTCCAAATAAACCCTGTTTATAAACATATCTCAGGGCGGGTTTTTACCGCGATAACATCCCCTGCTTTTCTTTCTGAGTTTGTGAGATCTCCCTCAGTAGGATAATCTCCAAATCCATCCATTTGCCTGCAAATTTTAGGATATCATGTTTTCTTACTGCTGAGTAGTACTCCATTGTGTAGATGTACCACAGTTTGTTAATCCATTCTTCAGTTGAGGGACATCTAGGTTGTTTTCAGGTTCTTGCTATTACAAATAACGTTGCTATGAACATAGTTGAGCTAATGTCTTTGGAATGTGACTGTGCATCGTTAGGGTATACACCCAGAAGTGGTATTGCTGGAACTTAATGCATCTTTTTAAGTTGTTTCCACTGATGACATGTTCTGAATATAAATGATTACAAAGTACTTCCAATATACAAATTTGTGGAAAACACACATGTACAAACTTTCTTACATATAGTAGTACCAGCACCATTGAATTTCTTTTTCTGTTTAATCCATAACTTGATGCTGCACTTCCTCCTAGTGTAAGCACTAACCTAAGGTTTAAATTTCTTATTTTTTAGCTTATTTGTTTATTTCTTCATCACCTATGTGCAGTTTAAAAATCAAAATATCACTGATATTTGAGCTTCATAAATTTGCCATGGTTTTGTATATTTCCTATGAAATATACAGAAACATAGAATAGTTTTTTTTTTACTATTTGTATATTTTTTTTTACTATTTGTATACTATTTGTATATTTGTCCACTTGTGAATATATAGCATTAAAAGTAAACCTCAGTTACCTCCTTTGTGAAGTCTTTTCTGAATATGAACTGAGTTCTGTGGCTTTGCATCTGAGTTTCTCTCCTGTTTGTAAATAATTTATCAACTTTACTATAAATGCTTTAATAGTATCAGATGTTTTTAATATATATCAATGAATTATGACTAACAAGTCTGAATAAATTTCAAATTTTAAAATATTAAATTTAAAATACTGAATACATTCAAGATATTAAAGTAAATTTTAAAATCTCATCACCACATTTTTACTAGTAGAACATTTTCCAGTACTTGAGTATAAATGGTTTTCTTAATCCTTAGCCTTGTATGACTATATTCATGGCTGGTTTCTTTAACGGAAGAGATCAAAGTAGTTATTATTTGCTCTAAATTGAGCTTCAAATACTCTATATTTTTTATCTATTTGCCACCCTTTTAGATTTAATTACTTACAAGTATAAAGTAAAGAAACTGAGGCTTTGGTACATTATGGGAATTAACCAAAATTCTTTCAAATGATAGAAACTTGAATGACTTACCAAGACTAGAATTAGTATCAAGAATTTAGTGTGTTGAAATGTGTATTTTACTTTTTTCCAAGCCATAGATATTTTCTCTAGTCTATAGAGAACTCTGTCATGTCACCTTCTCAGAAGAAACCATTGACATATTATAATCTGCTCTAAAAGTTTATAGTAATAGTATTTCCTTTCCTCAGTTAATTAAAGCTGAATTTAATTAAAATTTACTATGTATTTCAGACTGCCTGCTTTACTAGAACAAAAGGCTAGAAACTGTACAGTTTAAACATAAGAAGCTTCTTTTCTCGTAGGTTGTAAGGTGGTAAAACTGAGATCAGGAAGATGGCATGATTGGTTGTGGACAGGGTTCTCTTGGCTTATGCATTGTGAATCTACACAAGTAGATCTTATGCTCAAATTCTCAACTAAAGTCTACCTTTTCAGGGTTTCTATATACACCTTGGGAGGTTCATAATATAAATTTTCTTAGTTAAACTTTGTATTTCTATGACATAATAAATGACAGAGGGATACAAGGGAAGCACCATAAGTTTTGGCTCATGGTTTCAGTGCAGAGACATCAGCTTGATTGATTCAAAGGTGATGGAGGAACATAACAGGCTATTTATTTTACATGGGAAAATGTGCTTTGCAGGACTTAATTTGCATTATTTTAAACATCCTTATTTGAATCATTCAAAGCATTATCTGATTAGCAATTCTGTTTATTTGTGCTACAATTTCCAAACCAACACCCACAATACAACATGTAATAAACTTTGCTAATGACCTGAGATATACAAGGGACTATTTTAAGTATCAAACTATTAACAAGTAACTTATCATAGCATGTCATTTTACTAATTTTTATAATGTGTGCTAATAATACATGTGTCACAGTCTCCAAAAACCATGATAGGATCTATATTTTCCCCTTTATTGTTTCTTTATCTATTTAGCTATCTAGATATTTACTTATTTATTTAGATAGGATATTGTTATGTACTCCAATTGACCTTGACGTCACTTTGTTAAACAGGGTGGCCTCAGACTTGCGTTAAACTTTCTACTTCTTTCTTCTGAATGCTAGAATTTCCATATCTATTCTCATGCCTAACTCAGGACTTTTACTATTTGTTAAGGAACTTAAAGTTTAGTTAAATGATTATGAACTTCTTTTGATCACATTAGACTCTCAGTGAAACCAAGAGTCTGAGGAAATTCGCACATGACACATAAACATATTTGCATCCAATAAAACTAGAGGTATTTACCCTTTACTTAGACCACTGACAAACTCAAGCATGAAGTTATTTAACTTAACTTTTTTTGCTCTCTCTCTCTCTCTCTCTCTCTCTCTCTCTCTCTCTCTCTCTCTCTCTGTGCAGGTACACACAAGTGCTACAATGTATGTGCAAAAGTTAGAATAGTTAGTCATCTCTTTAAACCATATAAATCTCAGGGAACACACACAGATTTTCAGATCTGGCAGCAAACTACTTTAATGACTAGTCATCTTGAGAGCAAAAAGAAGTAACTTTTTAAAACATATATTATTTAATGTCTATGAATGTTTTACCTGGATGCAGCACAGGTGTTCAGTGCCCACAACAGCCATAGGAGGGCACTGGATCCTCTAGGACTGCAGTTGGAGAGAGTTGTGAGCCATTACGTGAGAACTAGAAATTCAGCCTGGGCCCTCTGGAAAGAAACTATTGCTCTTAACCTCTGAGCCTCTCTTCAAATCCAAAAGTTTAGCTTTTAAGAAAAAGTAAGAAACTTCAACAATAATTTTAAGACCAGGGTCAAGATTAAGAAGGTAGTAGAGAATAAAATATTACTGCATAGTAATTTTACCTCAATATGACAAGAAGTTGGAAGAATATGCAGCTAAAGCAAAAGGAAAGTATTGGGGAAGTTTATGGTTTCAAAAGAAGAGAGAGTCAATGACTAGTGGGTTGCCTATGCTTCACTGGATAGTTCCACAATCAAGTACATGGAAGTAGTGAATGAGATCAAAATTTGTTGTATATATGAATAGAATTCTCTAAACCCTTGCTCTTCCTCCCTATCCCCTCCCAATCCCTCCCTGTCTGCCTTCACACTCCCTCCTCCCCATCCCCCCATCCCCTCCCTCAAAAGGGCAAGAAGTCCCAAGGTGGATCAGCTCAGCATCCACTCCAAGCAGGTCCAAGATTTCCACATCCTAATATCATGCCTGGATTAGGTGTTCCTCTGAGGAGAATGGGCTCTAAGGTGCCAGTCCACACAAAGAAACACAGTCTGTTCTCTCTCCTTACTACCTATATTACTGGACAGCTGCCTATCCTTGGAGGGCCCAGTTCCTTTTTTTGAAGGTTCCTCAGTGGCTGTTCTTAATCCAGTGAGCTCCCAAGCACTCCTGCCAGACATCATTGTGGGAGTTTTCCTCACAAGCCCTATCGCCTTGGTCATACAGACTCTTCTCCCCTGCTGCCAGCTGGACCAGGAACTCAGCTCAGTGCTCAACCATGTACCTCTGCTTTCATCTCTATTCATTGTTGGATGTAATTTCTGTGATGGCACTTGGGGTGTCTAGTCATTTGATTATGGGGGAAGTCCTGTCTAGTCAACACCTTCACTATTGGTTGGAGACCTAGGCAGGGTCATCCTGTGAGTTCTTGGAGATGACCCTAGCATCTGATCTTTTTCCAACCCCACATTGGCTTCCTTTATTAAGGTCTCCATCTCTTCTTTGTTCTCCCTCCTTGACTCCACCCTCACTCAATCCTCCTCTTTTTTCACGATTTGTTCCCACCTCTTCTTGGTTGCAACTCTTTATGTTCTCCATTAGCTAGGAGGATCTCCTCTATTTTATCTCACTATGAGAATCCCTGGCAGTTTCTCTTAAGTTCCTTCTGACCCCAAGTTGTTCAGGGGTTGTGCTTTTTGCAGCTTGGGTGTTCTTTGCTTTTTGTCTAAAGTCCACTAATGAATGAGTACATCCAGTGTTTATCTTTCTGTGCTTGTGATAACTCACTCAGGAGGATATTCTCTAAATCTATCCATTTGTCTAAAAATTTTAGGATGTCATTTATTTATTTATTTATTTATTTATTTATTTATTTGCTTACTTACTTACTTACTTACTCCTCAGTAGTACTCAATTGTGTAGATATACCACAGTTTGCTAATCTATTCTTCAGTTGAGGGGCATCAAAAGATTGAAGATCTTTTCCCATTCTGTAGGCTGTAAATTCATCCTATTGAGAGTCTTTGGCCTTCCAGGTTCTTGCTATTGCAAACAATGCTGCTATGAACATAGTTGAGCTAATGCCTTTGGAGTGTAAATTTGAGTCCTTTAGGTATATGCTCAATAGTGGTATTGATGGGTCCTTGGAGAGATTGATTCCCAGTTTTCTGAGGAACTGCCATATTGCATTCCTTACTGGGTGTACAAGTTTGTACCCCCACCAACAATGGAGGGGTGTTCCTCTTACTCAGCATCCTCTCCAGCATAAGCTGTCATCTGTGTCTTTTATCTTAACCATTCTGACAGGTATAAGGTGGTATATAAAAGTTGTTTTGATTTGCATTTCTCTAATGGCTAAAGATGTTAAGCAATTTTTCAAGTGCCTTTCACCCATTTCTAAGTTGTAATTCATCTGTTAAGGATTCTCTTTTTAGGAACCCCATTTTTTAATTGGGTTATTTAGGGTTTGGGGCTCTAGTTTCTTGAGTTCTCTACATATTTTAGAGATCACTCCTCTGTCACTTTTAGGGTTGGTGAAAACATTTTCCCATTCTGTAGATTTTTGTTTGTCTTATTGACTGTGATCTTGGCCTTACATAAACTTCACAGTTTCAGGAGGTTTCACTTATTAATTGTTGTTCTTAGTGTCTGTCTGTGCTACTGGTGATATATTTAGAAAGTAGTCATCTGTGCCGATGCATTGGTGGGTATTTCCCTCTTTCTTTTCTATCAAGTTCAGTGTAGCTGGGTTTATGTTGAGGTCTTTGATCCACTCAGATTACGTTTGTGCCTGGTAATAGGTTTGGATCTATTTGCATTCTTCTACTTTCTACCCTTAAGTTATGCCATCACTATTTGTTCAAGATACTATCTTTTTTCCATTGTATACTTTTGGCTTCTTTGTCTAAGATCAGGTGTACACAGGTGTGTGGGTAAACATCATGGTCTTCGATTTGATTCCATTGATCTACAAGTCTGTTTTTATGCCAGTACCCGGGTTTTTTTTTATTACTATAGCTATATAGTATAGCTTGAAGTTGGGAGGTGGTGATGACTCATGAAGTTCTTTTATTGAGCAGAATTGTTTTGGTGATCCTGGGTTTCCTGTTATTCCATATGAAGATGACTATTGTTCTTTCAAGGTCTTTAAAAAAAAATGTTGGGATTTTTATGGGTATTGCACTAAATCTGTAATTAGAGTTATGCCAAGACATTAATAGTTATGCCAAGATATTTACTGCTGTTTGCAGCTATTACAAAGTGGTGATGTTTCTCTTATATCTTTCTCAGCCCTTTTATCTTTAGTGTATAAGAGGGCTACTAAATTTTTTGAGGTAATCTTGCACCCTAACCCTACTACATTGCTGAATATGTTTATGTGCTGCAGGAGTTCCCTAGTAGAATTCTGTGAGTCACTTATGTATACAATCATATCATCTACAAATAGAGACATGCTCACTTCTTCTTTTTCACCTTGTCTCCCCTTAATCTCCTTTTGTTCACTTACTGCTTTAGCTGAAACTTCAAGAACTATATTGAATAGATAAGCAGACAGAAGACAGCCCTGTCTTGTCCCTGCTTTTAGTGGGATTTCTTGTGTTTTTGTCCATTTAGTTTGATGTTGGCTATTGGCTTGCTGTATATCACCTTTATTATGTTTAGGGATTTTCCCTGTGTTCCTGACCTTTCTAGGGTTTTTATCATGATGGATTTTGTCAAAGGCTTTTTCTGCATCTATCGAGATGATCATGTGGTTTTTTTCTTTTAATTTGTTTATATGATGAATGACACTCACAGTTTTTCATATGTTAAACCATACCAGCATTACTGAGGTGAATCCTGCTTGATCTTGTTGGATGATTTTTCTTTTCTTTTTTTTTTTTTTTTGATATGTTGTTAGATTCAGTTTGCCAGAATTTTGTTGAGAATTTTTACATCAATGTTCATGGGGGAAATTAGTCTGCAATTCTCTTTCTTTTCTCAAAGAACCAACTCTTTGACTCATTGATTCTTTGTATTGTTCTCTTTTTTCAATTGTTTTTGGCTCTAAGTTTGATTATTTCCTGCTGTCTTCTCCTTCGAGGTGAGTTTGCTTCTAATTGTTCTAGAGTTTTTAGTTGTGCTGTTAGATATCTTGTGTAGGATTTCTCTAGGTTTTTTACATAGGCATCTAGTGCTATGAATTGTCCTCTTAAGACTGCTTTTATTGTGTCCCATAAATTTGTTTATGTTGTGGATTTATTTTTGTTAAATTCTAGGAAGTCTTTGATTTTTCTTGACCCAGAGGTGGTTCAGTTGAGTGATGTTTAGTTTCTATGAGTTGGTAAGCTTTCTGTGATTTTTGATGTTGTTGAACTCTAACTTTAGACCATAGTGATCTGAGATGGTATAAGGAGTTATACCCATTTTTTGGTACCTGTTATTATTTGGTTTTTGACCTAGTATGTGGTCATTTTTAGAATAAGTTACATAGGGTGCTGAGAAATTTGTATAATCCTTTTAGTTTGGGTGGATGGTTAAGTATATATCTACTAAGTCTATTTACATCATAACTTCTGATAGATCCCTTATTTCTCTGCTGAGTTTCTGTCTGGTTGACCTATCCAAGAGTGAAAGTGGGTTATTGAAGTCTCCCACTATTGGTGTGTGAGGTGTGATATGAGCTTTAAGCTTTAGTGATTTTTTTTTAATAGGTAGGTGCCCTTGTGTTGGGGGAATAGATATTCAGGATTGAGATTTCATCTTGGCAGATTTTTCCTGAGATAAATAAGTAGTGTCTGTCCTGGTTCCTTTTTATTGATGTTTAGCTGAAAGTCTATTTGGTTAGGTAATAGAATGAATACACTAGCTTGCTTTTTTTTGCCATTTAGTTGAAAAGTCTTTACCCAACCATTTAGTCTGAGCTTTTGTCTGTCTTTGAAGTTGAAATGCGTTTCTTGTATGCGGCAGAAGGATAGCTTTTGTTTTTATATCCATTGTGCTAGGGTGTGTCTTTTCATAGTTGAATTGAGTCCATTGACATTAAGGGATATTAATGACCAATGATTATTATTTCCTGTTATTTTTGGTGGTAGCTTGTGTGTATTTCCTTTTGGGGGATTATCTTCTGTGGGATCATTGATTGTTTGGGGTTTTATGGGTATTTCTGGTTTCCTTAAGCTGGAGTTTTCCCTCTATGACTTTTTGTAGAACAGTATTTGTGGATAGATATTGTTTAAATCTGGTTTGTTCATGAAATATATTGTTTACTCCATCTATGATGACTGATAGTTTTGCTGGGTACAGTAGTCTGGGTTGGCCTCCATGTACTTTTAGTGTCTGTATAATGCCTGACCAAGACCTTATTGCTTTCATTGTTTCCATTGAATAATCAGATTCTATTTTGATAGGTCTGCCTTTATAGGTGATTTGGCCTTTTTCTTTTTCAGCTTTTACTATTTTTCTATGTTCTGTAAGTTTAATGGCTTGATTATTATATGATGAGTAGACATTTTTGTGGGTCTAGTCTATTTGGTGTTCTGTGTAGGCTTCCTGCATCTTTATAGGCATTTCCTTCTTTAGTTTGGGGAAGTTTTCCTCTATGATTTGTTGAATACATTTTCTGTGCCTTTGAGTTGCTATTCTTCTCCTTCTTTAATTCAAATTACTCTTGGGTTTGGACTTTTCATAGTATCCAAGATTTCCTGGACATTTTATGTTATGACTTTTTGATTTTAGTTTTTTCTTTAACATTTCCACTATTGAGTCTTCCACTCCAGAGGTTCTTTCTTCCATCTCTAGGATTCTGTTTGTTATGCTTTAATCTGTCGTCCAGGTCTTTTTTTCAGGTTTTCTATTTTCAGCTATGTCTTGGTTTGTGCCTTCTTTATTGCTTCTGTTTCAATATTTAATTCCTGGAATGTTTCTTTCACCTGTTTATTGTCTTTTTCTTGGGTTTCTTTATTTTCTTTCAAAGATTTGTTCATTTCTTCTTTATTTTGTTTGTATTTTCTTCTATTTTTTAAAATGCAGAAAATAAACAGATTTTGTTTGTGGTAAAAAATTTAGTTTTAGTATTTAAAATGGTTGGAAAAATATTTCAGATATGAACTTTCAATCATTCTTTGGAAAAACTTCAAAATGGTAATGGACTTAGTTATTTCTAAATAAAATATAGGAGGTTAATTGAAACTTCATATTTCATTATTTCAAAAGGTAGGAATGTGAAGAAATTTTAAAATGTGTTGCCCAAGTTTTATTATATAGATACTTTAGTAGGACTGTGGGAAGTAACTATCAAAATGTTTGAGAGAGTACAATAAGCCCCATGCTAAAGTCTGATGAGACCTGAATCCTGCTATCTGCTCCAGAAGCAGCCTTCACCAGGTTCATTCTTTTTATATGTTGCCTATGTAGCCCTTTAACATGATATATGACTCTTTCCATAGTGATTGATAAAAAAAAAAAAGATTGCCTGAGTCTGAAATTTTCATTTATAATTTTATCTTGGGAGTGATCTTTCATTTTTATTTTTTACTTTCATTAGTGAAGAACCATGTTGTCCAATGTACAGTGAGGCAGGAAAAATTACCTCGGGTGCCACACAGTTGGAACCAGTTTGGATCACTGGTTGCCTGCCATCTTTGATGTTGGCTAATTGGTTAGCAATAATAATTACTGCTGCTATTTTGGAGAAGTTACTTTGATTTATGAAAGCAGTAGGTGTCCACACTAATTGCAATTAGTATTCAAATCTGTTTTTCTATCAACATTTGTTCTATAAGAAAGATAAAGTACTAGCCTAAGGAAGTTGGCTAAGTTTCCAGTACCCAGTAAGATTTCCTTCCCATTTTGTGTGCTTTAAGTACTAGTAGAGAACTGTTAAGATCCATAATTTATTGTGCAATTCAGAGTGTTTATTCTTGAAATCATATATACACAGGAATCAAAAAGTGTGTCAGTAAATTGTATATATTTCTATATAGATATAGATATAAGTATCTGTGTACATATATACATGAATTTATGTATATAACAAAAATATCAAAGAAAAAGAGGCAGTTAACTTGAGGGTAGAAATATGTAGGAAGGTGCTAGGGCCTGAAAGGAGCAAAAGGATTGCAATATGATTGTATTTTAATTAAAAACATTCTAAAAAGAAATAGAAAAAATATAATGATATTAAATAAGAAGCAAGAACTCTTGTTAGTATAAAATAAAACAAGAATTAAAATGCTACTGAATTTTCTTCAAAATCGCTGTTTCTTTCTCTCCTAAGACACATTTTGTGTGCTTTTTAACATATTCTAAAATTCTCAAAACTTATCTAAACTGATTCCACAGAATTCTGGAGAATATTCAATGCTTTTGTATAGAAGAAAAACTTTTACTGAGCTATCTTGCTGATCAATTTAATAAATCTCATTCAAGAAAAAAAAATAACCTTCAGAAACTGACAACTTTCAACATGACTTACAGAAAAGTAAGAGTATGTATGACTTGCTAAACTCTAAAATAATATATTTTTCTCAAAATTCCTTTCCGGAGAAGTATTCAGAGATATAAGAAACCAATTGTTTTGGTCTGACACCATGGGAATCTGCATGCATAAACCCTGCCTGTCTCTGTTCTTAGACAGAAGGTAGAAAGAGGCTCTAGGGATGAGCAAGAACCAGAGACAACATAGCTCATGGCCTCAGGGGAAATATATATATATATATATATATATATTCAATAAAATGATGACTAGCAACACATTTCTACACTCATTTATCAGAAAATTGTTTAGCTATCATCATAGATTTCTCCTGCAGCAGATGGGAACAAATACAGACATCCACAGCCATATATTAAGTAAAGATTGTAAGACTTTGGAATGCATCACCTAATAAAATCCCTCCTCTCAGAATCAAGGAATCCTACATTCAAGGAAGAAGAAAAAATGTAAGAGCCAAAGTATATGGGGGAGACTAAGCAAACAAGGCCTTCTAAATTAATAATTTCAAGGGACATATGAACTCACAGATATTGGGGCAACATGCATAGTGTCTGCATGTACTATGACTATGTAATATATCTGCAACATATTGAGGTTTATAGCTGAAAGATGTGAACAGATGCCATCATCCTTAACCTAGAATGTAGTCTAAAGTTCCTGGCCTGCCCTAGCCCTGATGCCCAAACCTGCAATCCTGCTGCCACTTATAGTAATCAAATGAAGATATATAAATTACAAACTGTTTGGCCTATCGCTAAGGCTCATTACCAACTAGCAACTTAACTGAATCTTTTTTATTAATGTATATCTTGCTATATGTATGACTTGTGGCTTACCTTCTTTATTTCTTATATACGCTCAAATTTTCTGCCTGCTTTAAGCTGCCTTGCCATAGGCCCAAATAGACTCTTTATTAACAAATGGTAACAAAGCACATCTATATATCTTCAGTTTACAAGAAAAACATACCACACTAGAAGCTATCTACAACTGACAACCAGTTGCAAATGAAAACTTAGTTTCCTCCAAGACATTCTCACTAAAAAAACAAATATATGTTTTAAATTTTATTACATAATGATAGTATTTAAAAAATAACAAAAATAACTAATTTCAAACAAAATCCTCATTTGTGTCAAATTGACAAGAACTTTGATGATACTTATGTCTTGATTGGGAAGCAATAATTTTATTGCATTAACAAAAAATAAAAGAAAAAATATTGATATATTACTGCATGGCTATAAAGTGATGACTACTTTTTATTTATTTATATTTATATTTATATTTATATATTTATTATTGGGTGATTTTACATCATGCACCTCAACAAACTCAGTTATCAGACCTCTGAAATTCATACCTGTTCGTATCATCTCCCCATTTACAAAAATGCCCATTCATGCTGCTCATTTACCTACTGGAACATAATTAAACTCCATGTGGTCAGACCCTTAAAGAAAACAAGTCTTTTCTTACCCATATCCCTGCCAGAAGTCATCAAGGTAGAAGTGAGGCACTGTGTCATTTAGCTATATTCTAGTGTTCTATCCTGGACCTTTGTTTTTTTCTTCTTATTGTTTTTTGAAAATCATTATCAAACATCATATAAAGAAGCAAAAAACATTCAGAATAGATAACAAAAAATCTCATACAGTAATAAAATTTCTCTTTTCTCTGAAATACATGAAACTTAAAAAATAAAATCTGAAGCTTCTCAAGCTAGGTAAGTACAAACTCATTAGTGGAACTTAAGCAAAAATATTCTTTTTTCATTGAAAGATGATGGGTGAATAAAGCAACCTAAAACACACAGACACACACACACACACACCAAAACAAAACATCTTGTTTGACTGCAGAAGGGTTGCTTAGCAGAGATTTGTGGGCAATCGCCTTGAGTTCTTGTATACAATTCTCTCTCTCTCTCTCTCTCTCTCTCTCTCTCTCTCTCTCTCCCTCTCTCTTTAAAATCAACTAATGAATGAGTACATACCCTGCTTCTCTTTCTAGGACTGTGATACATTGCTCAGGATGATATTATCCATATCCATCTATTTGCCTGCAAATATTAGAATATCATTTTTTCTTACTGTTGAGTAGTACACCATTGTGTAGATGTACCACAGTTTGTTCATCCTGTCTTTAGTTGATGGGAATCTAGGTTGTTTCCAGGTTCTTGCTATTACAAATAATGCTGCTATGAACATAGTTGAGCTAATGCCTTTGGAGTGAGACTGTGTATCTTTAGGGTATACACCCAGAAGTGGTATTACTGGGTCCTTGGGGAGATTGACTCCAAGTTTTCTGAGAAACTGCCATATTGCATTCCAGAGTGGCTGAACAAATTTATACTCCCACCAACAATAGAAGAGTGTTCCCCTCAATCCACATCCTCTCTAACATAAGCTATCGTCTGTGTTTTTAATCTTAGCCATTCTTACAGTTGTAAGGTGGTATCTCAAAGTTGTCTTGATTTGCATTTGTCTGATGTCTAAAGATGTGGAACACTTTCTCAAGTTCCTTTCAGGCATTTGTAATTCTGCTGAGAATTGCCTTTTCAGTTCTGAATGCCATTGTCTATTGGTTTATTAAGAGTTCTGGACTCCTCCCATAGCTTCCGGTTCCAATCCCGGGACCAAGTGCTGTCTGCAGAGTCCCAGCACACTCTGGAGCAGGGGCGGATAAAATCTGCAGGTCACCATACCCGCAGCTCCTGCTGAGGAAACTTGCGTGGCTACCCACCGCCACCTCGAACTGAGCAAGCCAACATCTGCAGGGGTCTCTGAAGGACAGACTGAGACCCCGCCCAGAGGTGAGGAGGGGTCACCAGGCCCAAGCACCTATGACCCAGCCTAGGAGGGAAAGTTCAGATCCCATAGCTTCCAGTTCTGCACCTGGGACCAAGTGCTGTCTGCAGAGTCCTAGCCCACTCTGGAGCAGGGGCAGATAAAATCTGCAGGTCACCTACCCCCTGCTCATGGTGAGGGAACTTGCACGGCTACGAATGGCCTCCTCGAACTGAGAGAGCCAACATCTGCAGGGGTCTCTGAAGGACAGACTCAGACCCTGACCAGAGGGGTGACAGGAGGCACACAAACCCGAGTGCCACAACTCACCAGGAGCCATCTAATCATGAACCACTGAAGCCATGGGCAAACGTCAGTGCAAAAAATTACATAATAATACAAAGGACAACATGGTAACTCCAGAAGAGAGTGGTGATCTTACAAATACAAGACCTGAACTGAGCAATGAAGAGGAAACAGAAGGAAGCAACATCAAAAATTCCTTTTTGATGA
The DNA here is from genome assembly GCA_004025045.1 of Sigmodon hispidus. NCBI lineage: Eukaryota > Metazoa > Chordata > Mammalia > Rodentia > Cricetidae > Sigmodon > Sigmodon hispidus. Next base: position 50,392 of record PVIH01012384.1, on the reverse strand, counting down.
TCATTGAAGCTCTCAAAGAAGATATGAAAAAAAGTCTTAAAGAAATAGAAGAAAATAAAAACAAAAAATTGGAAGAGATGAATAAATCTATGAAAGAAACATGCCAGGAACTAAAAGCTGAAATAAAAGCTGAAACAGAAGCAATAAAAAAGGCACAAAATGAGGCAAAGATGGAAATAGAAAATCTGAAGAAAAAAGCTGAAACCACAGATACAAGCATAACAAACAAAGTTCAAGAGATGGAAGAAAGAATCTCTGAAGTGGAAGACTCAGTAGCTCAAATAGATATATCAGTCAAAGAAAATAGTAAAACTAAAAAAGCCATAACTCATAATGTTCAGGAAATCTGGGGCACTATGAAAAGACCTAATTTGAGAATAATAGGAGTAGATAAGGAGAAGAATACCAGCTCAAAGGCACAGATAATGTTTTCAATAAAATCATAGAAGAAAACTTCCCTAACCTGAAGAAGGAAATGCCTATAAAGATACAAGAAGCTTACAGAACACCAAATAGATATGATCCCAAAAAAAAGTCATCAGGCCACATTATAATCAAGCCACAAAACACACAGAACAAAGAAAAAATTTTAAGAGCTGCAAAAGAAAAGGGCCAACTCACATATAAAGGCAGACCCATCAGAATAACGCCTGACTATTAAATGGAAACAATGAAAGCTAGAAGGGCTTGGTCAGAAGTCATGCAGACACTAAAACAGCATGGCTGCCAAACTAGAATACTATACCCTGCAAAATTATCAATCACCATAGATGGAGTAAACAAGGTATTTCAGGACAAAGTCAGACTGAAACAATATCTATCTACCAACCCATCACAACAGAGAGTATTAGAGGGAAAATTCCAACCTAAGGACCTCAGATATGCCCAAGAAATCACAAACAATCAATAAATCCATAGAAAAATACCCTAGAGAAAGGAAATACAAACAAGTTGCCACCAAAAATGGCAGGAAATATGAATCAATGGTCACTAATTTCCCTTAATATCAATAGTCTCAACTCTCCTATAAAACGTCACACACTAACAAGATGGATAAAACAACAGAAGTCATCCTTCTGTTGCCTACAAGAAACACACCTCAATTGCAAAGACAGACACAGGCTTAGAATACAGGGTTGGGAAAAGATTTTCCAGTCAAATGGTCCTAAGAAACAAGCAGGGGTTGCAATCCTAATATCTAACAAAGTGGACTTTAAGCTAAAAGCAATTAAAATGGACCAAGGTGGTCACTACTTATTCATCAAAGGAAAAATTGGTCAAGAGGAGATTTCAATCTTAAATATTTATGCTCCTAATATAGGGGCAACTACATATGTAAAAGAAACACTGCTAAAGCTCAAATTCCACATCAATTCTTACACCCTAATAGTGGGAGACTTCAATATCCCACTTTCAACCCTGGATAGATCAACCAGAGAGAGCCTCAACAGAGAAATAAGGAGTCTAAATGAGGTTATGATGCAAATGGATTTCATAGATATCTACAGAACCTTCCACCCAAAGGCAAAGGAATATACATATTTCCCAGCTCCTCATGGAACTTTCTCCAAAACTGACCACATAATTGGTCATAAACCAAATATCAGTAGATACAAAAAAATGGAAATGATCCCTTGTAACACATCGGACCACCAGGGCCTAAAGTTAGAGTTCAACAACATCAACACCCGAAGGAAGCCTACCAACTCATGGAAACTAAACATCAATCAGCTGAACCATCTTTGGGTCAAGGAAGAAATTAAGAAAGAAATCAAAGTCTTCCTAGAATTCAATGAAAATGAATCTACAACGTATCCAAACTTGTGGATACATTGTTTCATATACCTCTAGATGCCTATAGGAAAAACATTGAGAAATCCCACACTAGAGACCTAACTGCTCAGCTGAAAGCCTTAGAACAATTAGAAGTGAACTCACCTAGAAGGAGTAGACAGCAGGAAATAATCAAACTTAGAGCTGAAATCAATACAATTGAAACAAAAAGAACAATATAAAGAATCAATGAATCTAAGAGCTGGTTCTTTGAGAAAGTTAACAAGATGGATAAGCCCTTAGTCAAACTAATCAAAAAACAGAGAGAGAGTGTCCAAATCACCAAATCAGAAATGAAAAGGGGGACATAACAACAGACCCCCAGGAAATACAGAGAATTATCAGGTCATATTTTGAAAATCTGTATTTCAAAAAAATGGAAAACCTAGAAGAAATGGACAGCCTTCTGGACAGGTACCATCTACCAAAATTAAATGAAGATCAGATTAATTACATAAACCGGCCTATAACCCTTAAAGAAATTGAAACTGTTATTAAAAACCTCCCCCAAAATAAAAGCCCTGGTCCAAATGGCTTCAGTGCTGAATTCTACCAGACATTCAAAGAAGAACTACTACCGTTACTCCTCAAACTATTTCACACAGTAGAAACTGAAGGAATATTGCCAAATTCCTTTAATGAAGCCACAATCACCCTAATACCCAAGCCACTCAAAGACACAACAAAGAAGGAAAATTACAGACCAATTTCCCTCATGAATATTGATGCGAAAATTCTCAACAAAATTTTGGCAAACCTTATACAAAAATGCATAAGAGATATCATCCACCATGACCAAGTAGGATTCATTCCAGAAATGCAGGGCTGGTTTAACATACGAAAAACTGTAAATGTTATCCATCATATAAACAAACTAAAGGAACAAAACCACATGATCATATCCTTAGATGCAGAAAAAGCCTTTGACAAAATCCAACACTCCTTTAAGATTAAAGCCCTGGAGAGATCAGGAATACAGGGAGAATACCTAAATATAATTAAGGCGATTTACAAAAAGCCGACAGCCAGTATCAAACTTAATGGAGAAAAACTCAAAGAAATCCCACTAGAGTCAGGAACTAGACAAGGATGTCCTCTCTTCCCTTATCTATTCAATATAATTCTTGAAGTTTTAGTTAAAGCAATAAGGGAACGAAAAGAGATTAGAGGCATACAAATTGGAAAAGAAGAAGTGAAGCTATCTCTATTTGCAGATGATATGATTGTATACATAAGTGACCCACAAAATTCTTCCCAGGAACTGCTTCAGCTGATAAACACCTTCAGCAATGTAGCAGGATACAAGATAAACTCAAAGAATTCAGTAGCCCTTCTATACACTAAAGATAGAAGAGCTGAAAAAGAAATAAGGGAAACATTACCCTTCATATTAGCTACAAGTAGTATTAAATACCTTGGAGTAACTATAACCAAAGAAGTAACAGACCTATTTGACAAAAATTTTAAATCGAGGTGGGGGAAAAAAAAATTAAATCATTGAAGAAAGAAATTGAAGAGGATATCAGAAAATGGAAAGTTTTCCCATGTTCCTGGATTGGTAGGATCAACATAGTAAAAATGGCAATTCTACCAAAGGCAATCTACAGATTCAATGCACTGCCTATCAAAATCCCAACACAATATTTTTTGGACCTTGAAAGAACAATACTCAATTTCATTTGGAATTACAGGAAAGCCAGGATTGCCAAAACAATTTTACTCAACAAAAGAACCTCAGGAGGTATCACCATCCCTGACTTCAAGTTATACTATAGAGCTACAGTAATAAAAACAGCCTGGTACTGGCATAAAAACAGACTTGTGGACTAATGGAATAGAATTGAGGATCCAGACATTAACCCAAAAACCTATGAACACCTGAACTTTGACAAAGAGGCCCAAAACATTCAATGGAAATAAGATAGTATATTTAACAAATGGTGTTGGCATAGCTGGATGGAATGTGTAGAAAACTACAAATAGATCCGAGCCTGTCACCCTGCACAAAACTAAAATCCAAGTGGATTAAAGACCTCAACTTAAACCCAGCCACTTTGAACTTGATAGAAAAGAAAGTGGGAAATACACTTCTACAAATTGGCACAGGCCACCACTTCCTAAATATAACTCCAGTGGCACAGGCTCTAAGACCAACAATCAATAAGTGGGATCTGCAAATAGGACAAAACACCAGCCTACAGAATGGGAAAAGATTTTCACCAACCCTACAAGTGATAGAGGACTGATCTCTAAGATATATAAAGAGCTCAAGAATTTAGAGCCCAAAACCCTGAATAACCCTATCAAAAAATGGGGTACAGATTTAAAGAGGGAATTCTCAGCAGAGGAACTACGAATGGCTGAAAGGCACCTGAAAAAGTGCTCTTCATCTTTAGCCATCAGAGAAATGCAAATCAAACAACTTTGAGATACCACCTAACACCTGTTAGATTGGCTAAGATAAAAGGCACAGATGACAGCCTATGTTGGAGAGGATGCAGAGCAAGGGGAATACTCCTCCATTGTTGGTGGGAATGTAAGCTTGTTCAGCCACTTTGGAATGTAATATGGAGGTTTCTCAGAAAATTGAGAATCAATCTCCCCAAGGACCCAGCAATACCATTTCTGGGTGTATACCCTAAAGAGGCACATTCACATACCAAAGGTATTAGCTCAACTATGTTCATAGCAGCATTATTTGTAATAGCAAGAACCTGGAAACAACCTAGATGTCCCTCAACTGAAGAATGGATTAACAAACTGTGGTACATCTACACAATGGAATACTACTCAGCAGGAAGAAAAAACGATATCCTCAAATTCGCAGGCAAATGTTTGGATTTGGAGAATATCCTCCTGAGCAAGGTATCACAATCTCAGAGAGATAAGCAGGGGATGTTCTCACTCACTAGTGGTTTCTAAACAAACAAACAAGAAAAAAAAAGCCAAACATGCCCAAGCGGCAAACCACAACCACTGAACAGCTTGCGATCAGAATCACCCTGGACTGACCCTTCGAACCCCACTCCAACTATAGGAACACCTGACTCATTCTTGAGGGAGGGGGGACAAAACTGGATTTGGTCAGGAGTGGAGACTGATCCAAGCATTATTGGGTCAGTGGGACCATAGGACTGTCTGCTCCCTGCCCAGGGAAGGGATGGGGAGTTGCAGAGAAGAGAAATGTCAAGATGTGGTGGGAGGGGGAAGGGACCTTGAAAGAGGATATACAGGGATGGGAAAAAAAAATTCAGAGGGAAAGCTGAACACATAGTAAATATATGTGTAGCAATCTTATTTGCATTACCACTCTTGATAAGCCATGCTTATGATTCTTATCCTGTTCATAGTTATTGTTAACTTTTCCTCATTTTAAATTCATGTTACTGTTTTTTTGTTAAATACAAAATAAAGAAGGAAAAAAAAAAAAAAAAAAAAAAAAAAAAAAAAAAAAAAAAGAAGCCCATGATCTGCCAATGAAGCCTTTCATGCATGAAACTTTTGGAGAACCTTCCTACTCAATGTATAACAGCATCTTAGGACAACTGTATCTCTTTCTGACTACCACATAAAGTGACAGAGGTATCACCATCCCTAACTTCAAGATATACTATAGAGCTACAGTAGTAATAAAAATAGCCTGGTACTTCCATTAAAAAAAAAAAAGAGTTTTGGACTGTAGTTTCCTGAGATCTCTATATATTTTAGAGATCAATCCTCTGTCATTTGAAGGGTTAGTAAAAAAATTTTCCAATTCTATAGGCTATGATTTTGTTTTAATGACTGTGTCCTTTGCCTTACTGAAACTTCTGAGTTTCAGGAGGTCCCACTTATTGATTGTTATTCTTAGTGTCTGTGCTACTGGTGTTGTATTTAGGAAGTAGTCATCTGTGCCGATATGTTGGATGGTATTTCCCACTTTCTTTTCTATCAAGTTCAATGTAGCTAGATTTAAGTTGAGATCTTTGATCCACTTGGATGTGAGTTTTGTCCACTTTTCTGCACACTACCATCCACTTATACTAACAGTTACTATTTGTTGAAGATACTACCTTTCTTCTGTTGTATATCTTTGGCCTCTTTGTCAAAAATCAGGTGTTCATGAGGATATGGGTAAATGTCACAGTCTTCAATTCGATTCCATTGTTCCACAATTCTGTATTTTCAAGCCAGTACCAAGCTGTTTTTATTACTGTAGCTTTATAGTTTAATTTGAAGTTGGGGTTAGTAGTACCCCCTGAGGTTCTTTTGTTGAGCATTTTTTTTTTTTGAAATCCTGGTTTTCCTGTTATTTCACATGAAATTGAGTATTGTTCTTTCAAGTGCTGTAAAAAATTGTGTTGGGATTTTGATGGGGTTTGGTAAGATTGCAATTTTCACTGTGTTGATCCTACCTATCCAGGATCATGGGAGTTCTTTCCATTTTCTGATATCCTCTTCAATTTCTTTCTTCAGGGATTTAAAATTTTTGTCAAACAGATCTGATAGATCTTTTGTTATAGTTACCCTGAGGTATTTAATGATATTTGCAGCTATTATAAAGGGTGATATTTCCCTTATTTCTTTTTCAGCTCTTTTATCGTTAGTTTATAGAAGGGGTACTTACTACTTTGAGTTAATCTTGTATCCTGCTACATTGCTGAAGGTGTTTTTCAGATGTAGAAGTTCCTTGGTAGAATTTTGTGGGTCACTTATGTATACAATCATGTCATGTGAAAATAGAGATAGTTTTACTTGTACTTTTCCAATTTGTATCAATGTAACCTTCTTTCATTCTCTTATTGCTAAGCTAAAACTTCAAGAACTATGTTTAATAGATAAGGGGAGAGTGCACAGCCTTGTCTAGTTACTGATTTTAGTGGAATTGCTTCTAGTTTTTCTCTATTTAGTTTGATGTTGGGCATTGACTTTTTGTTGATTGCCTTTATTACTTTTAAGCATTTTTTCTATATTCCTGATATCTCCAGGACTTTTATCATAAAGGATTGTGGGGTTTTGTCAGAGGCTTTTTCAGAGTCTAAGGATATGATCATGTGGTTTTTTTCTTCAGTTTTTTTATATAATGAGTGACATTCATTGTTTTCCATATGTTGAACCATTCCTGCAATTCTCAGATGAAGCCTACTTGATCATGGTGAATGACATTTTTATATGTTGTTGGATTTGGTTTGCCAGAATTTTGTTGAGAATTTTTGCATCTATGTTCATGAGGGAAATTGGTCTGTAATCCTCTGTCTTTGATGTGTCTCTAAGTGGCTGGAGTATCAGGGTTATTGTGGCCTCATAGAAAGAGTTTGGTAATCTTCTTTCAGTTTCTACTGCATGGAACAATTTGAAGAGTATTAGTATTAGCTCTTCTTTGAATGTCTGGTATAACTCTGCACTGAAACTATCTGGGCCTGGGCTTTTTTTTTTGGGGGGGGGGAGACTTTGAATTACAGCTTCAATTTTGTTCAATGTTATAGAACTGTTTAGGTCTTTAATGTGATTTTGATTCAATTTTGGTAATGTTGCCTGTCCAGAAAGCTGTCCATATCTTCTAGGTTTTCCACTCATGTGCAGTACATATTTTCAAAATATGACCTAATATTTCTCTGTATTTCCTGGGGGTCTGTTGTTATGTCCACCTTTCCATTTCTGATTTTGTTAATTTGAATATTCTCTCTGCTTTTGGGTTTGGATAAGGGTTTATCTATCTTGTTCACTTTCTCAAAGAACCAACTCTTTGATTCATTGATTATTTGGTATTTTGTTTGTTTGTTTGTTTGTTTCAATTGTGTTAATTTCAGCTTTAAGTTTGATTATTTTTTTGCCATCTATTCCTTCTAGGTGAGTTTGCTTCTAATTGTTCTAGGCCTTTCAGCTGTGCTAACAGTTGTCTTGCATGGAATTTCTCTAGTCTTTTCATGTAAATATCTACTGCTATAAATTTTTCTTTCAAGACTGCTTTCATTGTATTCCATAAGTCTGGGTATGTTGTGGATTCACTTTCATTAAATTCTAGGAAGTTTTTTATTTCTTTCTTAATTTCTTCCTTGACCCAGAGGTGGTTCACTTGAGTGATGTTTAGTTTCCATGAGTTGATAGGCATTCTGTGATTATTGATGTTATTGAACTCTAACTTTAAACCATGGTGATCTGATATTGTACAATGAATTATACCCATTTTTTGTACATGTTGATATTTGGTTTGTGACCTAGTATGGGGTCAGTTTTAGAGAAAGTTCCATGGGGTCCTGACATATAAGTATATTCCTTTTTTTTGGGTGGAGGGTTTGGTATATATCTATTAAGTCTATTTGCTTCACAACTTCTGCTAGATCCCTTATTTCTCTGTTGAGTTTATCTCTGGTTGACCTATCCAAGGGTGAATTTGGAATATTGAGGTCTTCCACCATTAGTGTATGAGGTTTGATATGAGCTTTAAACTTTAGTAGTGTTTCTTTTACATACGTAAGTGCCCTTGAGTTACTGGCAGAGATATTCAGGATTGAAATTTCATCTTGGTGAATTTTTACTGAGACAAATAGCAGTGTCCATTCTGGTCTCTTTTGATTGATTTCAGTTTAAAGTCTATTTAAGATATTAGGATGGGTGCACCAACATTTTTCTTAGGGCTATTTGATTGAAAAGTCTTTTCCTAACCCTTTACTCTGAGCTTGTGTTTGTCTTTAAAGTTGAGGTGTGTTTTTTTCTATGCAAGAGAAGGACAGTTTCTGTTTTTGTAAAGACACAGTAGGTTGTGTCTTTACATAGGTGAATTGAGTCCATTGATATTAAGGGATATTAATGACCAATGATCAATATTTCCTGTCATTTTGGTAGTAGTTTGTATTTCCTTTCTTTTTTGGGGGGGGGCAACTCTTCTTCTGTAGGCTCATCAATTGTTTGTGGTTATATGGGTATTTCTGGTTTCCTTAGGTGGGGATTTCCCTGTAGGGCTTTTTATAAGCCAGGTTTGGACTTAGGTATTGTTTAAATCTGATATCATGAAATACCTTGTTTACTCCACCTATGTTGATTGATAGTTTTGCTGGGTATAGCAGTCTAGTTTGGTATCCATGCACTTTTAGTGTCTGTATAGTGTCTAACCAGGACCTTCTTGCTTTCATTGTTTCCATTGAATAGTCAGGTGTTTTTCTGATGGGCTTGCCTTTATAGATGATTTGGCCTTTTTCCTTTGCAGCTCAGCTGTTAGTATTTTTACTCTGTTCTGTGGCTTGATTATTATATTGCTTCATTTTATGTGTGTCTAGCCTATTTTGTGTTCTCTTGGCTTCCTGTTTCCTTACAGGTGTTTACTTCTTTAGGTTGCGGAAGTTTTCTTATATGATTTTATTGAATATATTTTCTGTGCCTTTGAGCTGATGTTCTTCTTCTTTGATTCAAATTATTCTCAGGTTTGGCCTTCTCATAGTGTCCCAAATTTCCTGGACATTTTTTTGTTAAGACTATTTTGTTTTAGTGTTTTCTTTAACTGATATATCCATTATCACTATTGAGTCTTCCACCCCAGAGACTATCTCTTTCATCTCTTGGATTCTGTTGGTTATGCTTGATTTTGTGTTTCTGGGTTGTTTTTGCAAATTTTCTATTTCTAGCTTTGTCTTGGTTTGTGCCTACTTTATTTCTTCTGTTTCAATTTTTAATTTCTTTTAAATTTCTTTCACTAGTTTGTTTTCTTTTTCTTGGTTTTCTTTATTTTTTTTCAGGCTCTTTGTTCATCTCTTTTAATTTTCTGTTTGTATTTTCTTCTATTTCTCTAAGGGAGTTTTTTATATCCTCTTTTAAGGCCTCTATTAGTTTCATAAAGCTGTTTTTCAGGTCATTTCTTTCTGCTCCCTCTTCATTGTTATGTTCAGGTCTTGAAGCTATAGAACCACTTGTTTCTTCTGATGTTGTCTTGTTTACCTTTTTATTGTTGTAGGTATTCTTACACTGCTGTCTGCCCATTTTTCAATTTACTCTTGGTTAGTTCTTGTTCCATGGTCAGCTCTTAGTGTATTGTTAGTCTGAAGGCTCTTAATCATCTATGTGTTCAGAAGGTTTGCTGCTTTCTTGAGGTCATAGTGCTATGATGCCAGTTGTCACTTCTTGACCTCCCACCTCTTAGATGTGTGCACAGGGACTCGGTTGTTTTTACATATCTGTTATTACACCAGTCATGTTCTGGGTGGATTGTGCTTTGTGCCGAAACTGAATGCATTTCTCAGGGACTGGGTTCAGGTGTCAGAAGTCACTGTCTGATCTCTGATCTCTCAACTGTGAGCCTAGGGATTCCTGTGTTTCCCTGCTGCTACTATGCCAGCTGTGGTCTGGGCAAACTGTTTTGCCCATCTCAGGAAGAGGATTTCTCATCTCTCATCCCTCAGTCAGTGACTTGGCTGGCCCTTACTGCCATTATGCCAGAATGATCTGGGCTGACTGTGATCTGCACTGAAGCCATGTCTTTTGATGAGTTCAATATAATGGAAAGTATAAGAGCTAAAAATCCACTTCTAAATTATTGTTAGAATTAAATAAAATTTGAAATATCTCTAAATATAATGCTGGCAAGGAAAGAGGAAAAATGGAACAGTTATCACTGCTTATGGGAGTGCAAACTGGTGAAGACTTTGTTAGTCATTGGTGATTTTCGTGCAAAATGAGAAATAGATCTATCATACAATGTAGTGATAGTAATAAATCGTATTTCCAAAGGACTCGAATTCCTACTTTGGAGACATTTGACATCTAAGTTCATTGTTGTTCTATTTACAATAAACAGAAAATTAAAATTTTGTTGAATAACTGTCCAATGCATAATAAAAATCTTCTACATATGCACCATCTAGTATTTTTCAGCTATAAAAAATTATAAAACCCATAGGTAAGGAGCTAGAGCTGGAAGTAAAAAATCTGAGTTCCTTAATACACATGGAGAAAGACAGATGTTACATGTTCTTCTACCCACCCTCCTTCTTTCTCTCCCTCCCTCCCTCCCTCCCTCCCATTCTCCCTCCCTTCCTCCCTCCTTCCTTCCCTCCCTTCTCCCCTCTCCTTTTTTCTTCTCCTCATCTCTCTCTCTCTCTCTCTCTCTCTCTCTGTTTTCTCTCTTCCTCTTTGATTAAAGGTTTAAATTTTTAGATGCATGTTTTGAAATCAGAACACTTGGAGAATTCAATAAACTCTGACAATTCTGACAATTTTAACAAACTACATGGCTCATTTCCTCTGCATCTCTGTAAGTGTACTCTGAATGAATTCTAATTAACTACTCAGACATTGTTCATTCCAGAGAGACAATACATGTCATATACATATTCTTGGCACTCACTCTTCATTTTATTCTACCAAGCTGCCTGGATAGATATGTCATCTCCTAAAATGCTTGTGCCACTCACACTACAGACAGTAAGATCTCATGCTGATAATGTATGTAAGATTATTCTGAGTTGTCCTGTAGTATAATATTGATAGTTCTATTATGTGTTAATCCTTAGTTTGTTCATTCCTAGAAGAAGATATAAGTAGAATTTCCCTCAAATAGGCTTTTCTACCATAAAAAGAAATAAGGCTTTTCCTTTTCAACAAAGTGTGTGCGGATTATCTTAACATGATTTCCCTGAATCTATAATTGTCTCCTCTTTTGAATGCTTTTAAAGTTCTTTTATTAATCTTTATTGTCCTTTACAAGTTTCTAATCAAATGTAATTTCAATCAAGCTGAATTCCACTACTTTCATTTATTCATTAAACAAAAGTCTATTGACAATAAGATTAAATACACAGCCTTGATTCTCAGCAAGCTTTTTCTGACACAGCAGAGTAACAAACCAGGGGAAGAAACAAAGCAAAAACAAACAAGCAAACAAAAAACACCCAACCAACCAAACAAAAATAAAGAGCTAAATCAGAGATGCCAACCCCATCACCAAACAGGTCCTACATCCTCAGTCAATTAAGCTCTAGGATCAGTCTATTATTCTCAGAACAAAAAATGTTTAAGAAAGTTAAAAAAAAATCACTGTCTAAGATAAAAGCTTTAATGAACCAGGAAAGTCTCAGCTAAAATAAATATTTTTAAATGATTTTTAGTGTGTTTCAGTCTTACTGTTTGAAATTTTTAGCATGTTAACTATGTACAACCCATTAAAAATCCCAACTTAAGTAATAATGAGATTAATAGTAGAATGGCATAGATAGAAAATGTACAAATTTGCAGAGACAGAGGGGGGAGTTGCAAGATAAATTAATTGTGAAAAGTGCTAAAAAATGAGTATGAAAATAAGCCAAATGCAAATACACAGCTTTGGCTAAGACCAAGTTTCTCTTCTAGATAATGAGATAGATATTGATACATTAAAAATACAGACAAGATGACAACTCTCAAGTATGGGAAAACAATAAGCTCACTTTTGAAATTATACTCTGAGAATCCTATGGGGGCAGTGAATGGGGAATTTAGATTTGGAGTCTAACAGAAAAACCAATACAAATAAGCACTTTTATAGATTATTACTATATAATAGTTTTAGGTCATAGCAGTAGATGAAAAAAATAACAAAAAGAGAAAATGGGAGAAATGAGCACATACACACACACACACACACACACACAAACTTAAGACAATGTTAGTATATAGCTACTTTGATTCATTTGTTGTAATTATATCTAGAGGAACTAATCACACAACATGATGCTTGTTGCTAAACATGAAACAGAATTTTGTATATTCTATTTGTTGAAAAGATTTAAACAAATATGGTTTTCATCTATAGTTTTTTAGAAGGCTTACTCACTATCAGTGCAGTGAATAATTTTATTGTATTTTATTATTTATTCTTCTTTCATACAACACATCCAGATAGCAGCCTAATAGTAACAAAGTATTTTGTTACTGAAACAGGTGGAGCCTTTTAATTGTGTCAAGAAGAGTGCCACTATAAACTATTTGTCTATATATTTGTACCAAGCAAGCATACACAGCTTACACACACACACACACATATAGATTGAAATGTCTGTTCATTAAATATATATGTAGACAACTTAAAATGATAATTTCATTTGAAATAAAGCAGAGCTGGAGATTTTTATTTTTCTTCATATAAGATACATTTTTGTCTTTTTTAATTATTATGAATAAAGTCACATTTTCTATCTGTGTAGAACCTTGTTCAAAGTCCTTTCTTCCTCCCACCCCCTCCAGTCAGTCTCTATTCTCCACATCTCCCCATCTCCTCCCCAGCATTGGCAGGAGGTCCCAAGGTCCCAAGGTCCCAGTGTCCCAATATGGCTTAGTTCAGCATCCACTCCTGGCAGATCCAGTTTCTTCATCCCAACATCAAGACTGAGTCAAGTGTTCCTCTAGAGGGAGTGGGATAAAAGGAGTCAGTCCAAGGTGTTTCTGGTCCCAAGCTGTTCAGTGGTTGTGGTTTGTAGCTTGGACATGCTTTGCTATTTGCTTTTTTGTTTAGAGTCCACTAATGAGCTAGTATATCCCCCGCTTATCTTTCTGGGTTTGTGAGACCTCGCTCAGGCTTTGAATAAATAAAAATTTTAATTAGAAGCTTAAGAGACAGAAAGTGAAACTCAGGAGGAAAGTTATACAACTATGAGAGAAGTTGCAGGTTTCTTTCACCAACAATAAAGACATATTTTTCATAATATATCAGTTAATGTTTCAGTTTGACTAGGAAAGTATAGGAATTTGATCAGTTCTCATTCTAGAGAAGAAATTTCATAAACAATGATTTTATTTATATTTTCTAGAGGGCTAATATTTAAAAATTTCAGCTTATATATACATTTCTTTTAATAACATGATAGTTCAAGTGTTTCACATGGCCATATATTGAATTGGCATTTTTCCTTCTATATGTTAAATATATATATATTATATATATTTATATATATATTTTATATATATATATATTTATTGGAAACTCAATAAATGGAGAATTCTATCTCAATAGCTCATGGGGTAATAAAAGTTCTGGTGTTGTGTCTGATGTTCCTCAAAAAGTCAGCTGGACAGTCAGCTTTGAGAGCTGATTTTTTTAAGGTGCCTGTAGACTAACCATAAACTTTGTCCCATGAGATTGACAATGGCTAAGTGTCACTCCTGTTAAAACAAGAGTCTGCCATTTAGTTCCTTTGTAAACATGTCACAGTCAAAGTGGGTTTTGTTTGCTTTTCAGTACAGCAATCATCCCTTTCAGAATCTCATTTCAGAAAACACTGGGCCTGAGATGAACCTCACAGTTCATAAGTAAGGCCAAGGAGTGTGGCAGCTTTGAGATGAGTCTGCAGTGGATCTGGGACTGTTTGACAATGATGCACTTCTCAGTCAGAACCTTGAAGAGGCTCAGTTTTTAAACAAAGCAAACCTCTTATTTCTGGAGTCCTAGTCTTGAGGGTTCTCTCACCCCATCCTCTTCTAAAATTATCCTTCTGTCCTTGTGAAAAAATAATTATTAATAACAAGTCACAAAGACTGAGGTTAATTTTACAAAGTGATGGAATGAGGGAAATATTGGGATCTGGAAGGGGAAAATGAGGATGAGTATGATCAAATTTCATTGTATAAATGTATAAAATTCTCAAAAAATAAGTTATAAAAATGCAGTAGATACCTCAGTGTGGACAAGTATATAATTGAATTATATTTTAGAGTATCAAAAATTCATGTGTCCCAACTATAATTAATTAAAGTTTATTAAATTATATACATCTGGTGTCTGCTTCTATTATGAATGTAATTCTTCTGAATTAATTTCATGAGATATTAAAGATACAAACTAAATTTAAAAAATATTTAAATATATTTTTAAACTTAATATAAATAAGTATACTTTATAACATTCTGATCAAAAAGTATTGTTGCTACAAGAACTCACCTATAGCTCTAGCAATTTGGAAGCTAAGCCAGGATGATAACAATTTGAAGGCCAAGTTAATTTAAACAATGATGTCAAAACTAGCTTGAGCTACATAATGAGACTACACCTCAAAAATAAATTCAGACAAACAAACAAGAAAAAAATCCAAAATTTATTTCTCAATGAGACAGGAAATGATGGAAAATACATTTAGAGACATGGGTGGATATCTTAAAATCATAAACAATATATTAAGCATTAGATATATACTAAGATTTGCATCATTCTTATGTTATTCAGTATTCTATTAATATACAGCTACTTAAGATAATAAACTTATGCAGAAAGTTTTGATTCATTGCTTTGGAGGTAGAGGTGGCAGTCTGTGATAGAATAGTCCCATTCTATTGGGAACATGTGAACAACAACAAAGAATTATACACTTCGTGGCTGTGAAACAATAGAGGAAAAGACACAAAGGCTCTAAGACACCAACCATGTGACTTTTCACAATGACCTCAAGGGTAAACACCAATGCCCACACATTAAAAGTCCCATCATCTTTGAATACTTTTCCGTGGGTGAGCAAGGTTTAAATATATTGACATTGGAAAGATATTTAGGATAAAGATCTCAAAGGGATAGGTTTCACTAGTAATTAAGATATCTCCTGAGGATATTGGTCCAATGTATTAGAACTTGCAGTGGTTAAATTAAAGTGTTAAAAGTATTCAAACTAATTTCAAGGTTAAATTTTAATTCCCCTGAATTTTAGAAAAGAAATGTGTATTGGTTATATTATTAAAACAAAATATACTATATTTCAGTTAGATATTTGCTATAAATGTGTTCAAATATTTATAAAGTATCACTAAACTCTCTATACTACTATCATTAAAATTTGTGTTAATATATATTGTATATATATTTCAAGAATTTAAATAAGTAAATTGAGGTAGGACACTCATATATATAATACATTGGGGGTAGGACAGAGACATATTTATTACACTTAAATGTTGTTATTTCTTTACCAGCAGGTCCTATATTATAAATCAAAAAACAAAGAGTTAATTTCAGGGAGTAAGTTTAGAATGAACATCTTAAATTTAGAACTGATATTATCATCTTCTGTCAACACACTTTATTAAGACATGACAAATAAAGATACTCTATCTGGATTCTAATAATCACTTTGTCCTTTATGTGTAAGACATAGTAAAACACAGTTATATAAATTTCATTTACCTTATGTCTCTATATGTCTGTTACATCTAAGTATTCATATGTTTTCTGGTCAGTTAGAATAAAGCTAAGCAGAGAAGGACATTAATATTTGCTGATATAGATAGTCAAACTTTAAATATTTCCATATAGGTCAATACTAGTATTTTGAAAATAATATTCAGTTTATTGAAATGATAAGTTAAATCTAATGAAAAGGAATTAGAATTGTTATAGCATCTAAAAAGAAACATATAGAGATAAATCAGAATCACTAGGGCAGTATGGTCAGAGGGGTTTTAAAAACAAAGAATTTAAAGCTACTTGGAACAATAAAAGTGCATTAATTTTTAAATATTTAAAAAAAAACAATATCATTATTCATGCTGTTATAAGAAATGCAGATTTTTATAATTAAAAACTAAATGTGACAGAAATCTAATTATAATGTAGAACAAAATTTAACTAAAAGGTAAATAGTATAATTCCAAACTCCACAACATATGGCACCAAAGATGTCATTCACTACCAAATAAATAAAAATATTGAGTACTCAAGCATGTAGTTTGTAAAGGGTGACTGCCAAAACACAGTGAAACAGTGAGCTAAAACTTGTTTGACTAATCAACACTATACTGACTGGTTATGACCTAAAAATAAAAACATGATCAAGATTTATTTTATTCAGGGCAAAAATTAAATTATTTTCACTTCATAGTAGAAGTGGTAATGCTTTATTGTGTCTTTGTAACACTGGAGTTCTTAAGTTTGCCATTTGTAATGCATCTCTGAAATTATTTCTTGGATATATTTAATTCTAAATTTTGTCATACATCAACTTAACATTTTTATGAGAATTGAGGGATATTTTAATTTCATAGTTTCAAAAATTATCTTAAGTCATTTATCATACTAAAAAATATCAATATGAGAAATTATTTCAAGTTCCATTTTTATTAGAAGTAACATCCTACTAAAATTCTACCTGCACTATTCTGTAATAAAGAACTGGCACTGGAAAAAAAAAAAAACTTGATGTCTATGAAGAATTTATTAAAATGCAACATAAGATCTTTATTAATACCAGTGTATAGATACATGCTAAATATTAGTGCAAAACCCTTCCTTATCGTTTTATTATATTATGACTAAGTCACTTTCATTCCTTCTAAACCATGTATCTTTTATACAGGGGCATTTTTATTAATTAAATCTATTCATTTATTTTTCATCAGACTGCAGTTTCCCCTCCCTCCTTCCATCTCCCCAACTTCCCTACCCAGTGGAATCCACTATTCTGTGTCTTTTCAGAAAAGGACAGGCCTTCCATGGGTTTCAACAAAACATGGCAAATGAAGTTGAAGAAGGACTAAGCTCATCCCCTTGTGTTAAAATCAGGCAAGGCTGCCCAATATAGAGAACAGATTCCTGCATGTCAGCCTAAAGGTTAGAGATAGGCCCAGCTTTCATACTTGAACAAACTACACAACTATCACACTTACATAGTGGGCCGAGGTTGATTCCATGCCAACTTCCTAGCTGTGGGTCCAGATTCTGTGAGCTCCTATGAGCCCAGGTAAGTATTTTAATGATATAGTTTGATACTATAAAAATACAAGTAATTACAAATACAAAAAAGTATTTTCCCATTATTTTTTGTTGCTTTTATAATTGTGTGAGAACAATAATTTCCCTTATGTGCAATGCAGTATGCTTGTTGATCAGTGAATGACCATTTTTTTTTTAAAGTAAATATATTCTGCAGGAACTCTTGTTGGTATATAATAGAAGCTCCTAGCCAGATATTGTAGGAAAGCTGGAATATCAGAGAAACAAAGACAAACCACAGCTGCTTCTCATCCAGCTATCTCCTGAGGTCCATCTCCAGGAATCCTCCAACTACAAGTCTCTCTGTTCTCACTCGGGGGTGGGGGGTGGGAGGTGGGGGGGTGGGGGGGAGTGTCTGGGAAAGCAGAAAAAAACCCTCTTTTCTTGCACTGCCCAGCTCTCTTAACTTCTGCTTTCCACATTCCTAAAGCTAGGATTAAAAGTGTCTTCAGTACTTGACATGGTTTTGCCCTGATTAAATATATATCACCACAAGTATATACTGTGGATCTTTTTTTTTTTTTTTTTTTTTTAAAAAAAAAAAAACAAAACAAAACAAAAAAAAAACTCAGTTTCTTTTGTTTTATGTTTCTGCTCCTCTATTTTGGGGACAATGTGTGAGCCATAAGTCATTAATTCTTGTTATTTTTAATTTAATTTTATTTATTTATTAATTTTTAAGCAAGAGTCAAGTTCATCTACATGATTGGTTGAGCTTTATGTTAGTAATAAATTTACACTTCTGTTCCACATATAGCTTCTATGGGGTACTCTGATCACTGTCAGTATAGTTTTTTTTCCTTTTCTTTCTCTTGGCGTACCTTCTATGTAAATGCATTTTTCTGGGTACATGATCCCCATCCTGCTTTCTTTTTCATTCTTTCAGTTGGAACATTTTACTATTGTTACCTATACAAATCAGGGCACGTTAACACATTTTAGATGCTTGAGCTTCTTTAAAAAGCAGAAGTAAAGTTATTATTCTATGAATTTCTTATGAATATTAAATTAGTTAATATATAAAATTTATTGAGAATGCTTGAAACATTAAATACACAATTATCTTTTACTTTTAAATACTTATTTTTTTTAAGCATCTTTGACTAAGATTGTTGCCATCCATCAAAGAGGGAACTGTTCCATTAAATTGTTACTGTAGCCACGGCCCCATCTGCAGGAGCTCTCTCCAAAGCCTCTGACATAATCTGTGCCTATCCTTTAAAATCTGCAATCTATGACAGTCTATGTTGGAGAAGATGTGGAACAAGGGGGACACTCCTCCATTGTAGGTGGGAGTGTAAGCTTGTTCAGCCACTTTGGAATGCAATATGGCAGTTTCTCAGAAAATTGAGAATCAATCTCCCCAAGGACCCAGCAATACCACTTTTGGATGTATACCCTAAAGAGGCACATTCACACTCCAAAGGTATTAGCTCAGCTATGTTCATAGCAGCATTATTTGTAATAGCAAGAACCTGGAAACAACCTAGATGTCCCTCAACTGAAGAATGGATTAACAAACTGTGGTACATCTACACAATGGAGTACTACTCAGCAGTAAGAAAAAATGATATCCTAAAATTTGCAGACAAATGGATGGATTTGAAGAATATCCTCCTGAGTGAGGTATCACAATCTCAGAAAGATAAGCAGAGGATGTACTCACTCATTAGTGGTCTCTAAACAAACAAACAAGAAAAAAAGCCAAGCATGCCCAAGCTGCAAACCACAACCACTGAACAGCTTGGGATCAGTAACACCCTGGACTGACCCGTTGGACCCCACTCCAAGTATAGGAACACCAGACTCACTCTTGAGGGAGGGGGACAAAACTGGATTTGCCAGGAGTGGAGACTGAACTAAGCATTATTGGGTCAGTGGGACCTTGGGACTGTCTGCTGCCTTCCCAGGGAGAGGATGGGGAGTTGTGGAGAAGAAAAATGACCTGATGTGGTGGTAGGGGGAAGGGACCTTGAATAAGGATATACAGGGACGGGAAAAAAAAATTCAGAGGGAAAGCTGAACACAAAGTAAATATATGTGTAGCAGTCTTATTTGCATTATCACCCTTGATAAGCCATGCTTATGATTCTTATCCTCTTTATAGTTATTAACTTTTCAGCATTTTAAATTCATTTTGCTGTTTTTTTGATAAATACAAAATAAATAAAGAAAAAAAAAAAACCTTCAACCATGGGGAAGACTCTCTCTGTCTCTCTTCTTCTCTGCCCCCATTCTCTTTCTGTCTTCCCTCCCTTTTCCCCCCTTTCATTTCCTTAATAAACCTAATATGGCTCTCTTGGCGGCTTACAAACAAGTTCTTTTCACACGCAAAATACTAACAGGTACTTTATCATTGTTTTATTTCTCTTTTGACTTATTCAATCTTTTTAAATAAAACACTACTAACAAGAATTATACTTCATGATCATTCACCAATTTTCTTTGCTTGAGATAACAATGTTGAACCTTTTCCTATGAACACAACCTTTTTAGTGTGTGTATGTTTGTGTGCACATGTTTGTGAATCTATATGACAGGTGTATATGAATGTAATAGATAAGGGTGCATATGTGTATGCAGGTACAAAGGTACATGTGTACTTTTATTTAGATTATATTTTATTAGTTAACTGTGTATCTGTAGGGGTGTGTGTGTGTGTGTGTGTGCATGCGAGCATGTGCATGCACATACACACGCTTACCATGGGTCATGTGTGAAGGTAGAAGGCAACTGTTGGGAGGCTGTTCTTTCTTTCTAGTGCATGAGTACTGAATTTCAAATTAAAAAACATTTGACTGGAGGTAATATATCAGCTAAGGTCTATTTCTAGTTTTACCCATACACCTAATTTTTGAAAGAAGGTATCTTACTGGCTTGGAAGTTGTCAGTTATGTTAGGCTGACCACAAGGGACAATTAGGATTCAAATGTCTCTACATTCCCAAAGTTGGTAGGTTCTGTTTATGCTTTCAAAACAAGGGCTTCATTGACTGAATGAACTGTCTTCTTAGTATGACAATCTTGCTCCCTGTTGTATCATTCAAAAGTAAAAATACAGCCTCCCTGTAGATGAAAAGAACGTCTATTTTTATTACTTCCCTGATAATATAAATAGCAAATTAGCAAGGAAGGAAGTTATGGCAATGAAACTTTTAACATCAACTGAAGAAGAGGGTTACAAATAAGTATAAGGAAAATTTAGGGAAAGTTTCAATTTGTTTAAACTTAAAATGATTTACTAAAACAGAGTGAATGAAATTTATAATGCTATGAAAGTAAAGGTCAAAATGATGGTAGAAGTTTGTTTGCATTTTTGACATTTTTGGGATGTTAGGGAACAAACCAAGAGCATTATATTTGCTAACCAAATCTGTTCAATAGACCGTGAGCAAATCCATCATGAACATAAACTATTAATTTAATTGTACTAAAGATACTGTTTGTTACTTAACTCATCAAGCATGGCTAAATTGGAAAAGTACTTGTTTTCTTGATGATCATCTAGAGTTACGGATAGCAATCCCCTGAAAGATAAAGCTGAAGGAGATTTTCATAGGAGATTTAATGGAAGCAAATTATTTGTTAAAATGATGGCATTTAAATGAAGGTTTATTTTAATCAAATAACTTAATCACAGTACCAAAGTGTATCTAAGAATCCATCTTTTCTCTTGCATAGGTCATTAAATAGCAGTTTCTGAACATATGAGCTTTCTGAAATGCTCTGTAATGCCAAGGTCCTGGGACTGACTTATAGTTCATGGAATGTGCACAGAAATATTAAGTATGTTATTTATACATGTGATATGTCAAGCGCCTCATAAATGTATATTTGCCAACTCTTGCATGAATGATACCATCCCTGTAAACTTTCCATGACATATTAATGGTGGTTGATCCTCTCTGTTTCTCTGTCTATGATGAAATGTCTGGACAGAACACCTTATCTTTTTTTTTTTTTTTTTTTTAGAAAATTGTTTATATATATATAAAATTTGGTGTTTTTACATCATGTATGACATCAAACTCAGTTATCAGACCTCTCAGATTCATGCCCACTCAAATGATCTCCCCATTTACAAAAACACCCATTCATACTGCTCATTTACTTACTGGAGCACAATTAAACTTCCTGTGGCCAGACCCTTAAAGAAAACAAGTCTTTCCTTACCCACCCCTTGCCAGAGGCCATCAATGTAGAATTGAGGCATTGTGTCATTTAGCTATAAAACACCTTTTCTTATCTTCCAAACACAATGCAAAATTCTTTCTTTATCCATGGACTTTTCAATTTTATTGCCTCAATTATTGCTTGTCATCTTGCCTACATTAATGTTCAAGATCCATTCCTATATGTTTTGATGTTGATAGGAATTAACAATTTTCAAATAAAATTATTTCAATTCATCTGCTATTTTGATTTTTATGAAGATTTAAAAATAAAGAAGCAATTTAATTCTACATGGTAGTCATAAAATGTAACAGAAGTGAATGCTTTTATAAAACTTGAGTGTATCAGACTTTGTTGTGAGTCTAATAAAATGTAGTAAATATGATAAAATATATTTTATTCTAGGAAGGAAGAAGAGACTTTTGTAAAGAAAGAAATAGTGCCATTTTGAATGTGATTTCTAATTATTTTGAAAGAAAGACTTCTTATATTTTAGTAAAACATGTTAAAAAAACATATGTCTTAGTAGTTTATTTTAAAATTTAACAACTCAGTAAGTACTCTTTTGTTAAGTATTAATTAAGGTCTTTTACCACATAGTCACAGCAACACTTCTATTAATCCACAGAATTTAAGGACACACAACATAGATAATAATCCCACAGATCATGGACTGACTGATAAGTATCTTCACAAATACTTAACTTGCCACCAGACACTTTTCTTCATCCAAGATCAGAGTGTGAAACACTATGTAATGGTAGTAATTGCAAACTGAACAGGAAGGATGGGAGATAGAACAAGGAGATTTGAGGTCTTGGTTTGCCTCTGGCCAGAACCATGTGTCTCCATGACTCATTATACCAGTTCCCATTGACTCTCTGTGGTCCCTATAAAGATTACATTATAAAGATACCCATAAATGTATACTCATAAAAGAAGCTAAACTCAAGAGAGATTAGGCCTAGAGGGAGAAGTCACTTGTTTCATATTTAATGATGAATTTAATGTTTGATTTTTCAGTTCAATTATTATCATTACTTTTACTTCATATTTGTTACAGAGTGCTGATCACTCTGATGCATGACTCTTTATACTAGAGAGTAAACCTACAAACAGTAATCTGTGACTGTAACACACATACACACACATACACACACACACACACACACACACACACACACCCCAAGCATACATGCACACACATGCACACAGTGATGGACACAATCTCAAGGCTTCTTAAAGCTAGGTAAGTATTTCTTCCTTGATCCTTGTAATGTTTTTTGTAATCTTATTGTACTTGATACTTGCTTATTCAGAAGTAGTTGGTATGATGCTTGTTGTAAGGTAGACAACTACACCTAAACTTTTGTTATTATACCATAATTTTGAAAAGAGTAAGCTGATATTATTTAAAAATAAAAGTTAATAGTCTATTGAAGTTGAATTTTCTTAATTAGCCAAGGCAATAAATATTTTCTAAAAATATATTCCTGCTAAATATTTTCTGTTTTGAATTACTATGCCCATACTCAGCTGTTTTACTAATGGAAATTCAAAATAAATTTGAAGATGTCAACATGTTTTGTTAAAGGTGCATGCATATGTAAATGTCCTTTTATGTTTTAATAAAATTATTGTGTAATTTACTAATGATCATCAGCTTGTGTTTTTAAATAGGCATTATGGCAATAAGCAAATGGGTAAAAAAATAATGAAAATGTAAGCAACAATGGGGCTTATAGTTACTGGAAGACTGTGACAGTGTTTATCTCTTCAGGTAGACAGAATTCAAATTGCCCTCATTAGCAGGGCAATATGCTGTGGAAAATAAGAAAGGTCTTTATCCAGAGGCACTTTCATATGCATATTTTTCTGCAAAACCAAGCAGCAGTGTTTTCCAGTTGCTCAAGTGCCTGAGAGAGAAGAAATCAACTCAGGTAAGCAAACCAGGACTAGAGTAAAGATAAAGCAACATTTATCAATAGAGATGTCAAAATTGTGCCTTTTGTTATCTGTGCTAAAAAAATGACATCCTTATGGTCTGTTAGGAACTAGGATGTAAAACTGTATGAATGCTTTTCACATCCACCAATACCACAAAGCTAAGCTGAAGGCTGTTCTTAAAAGCACTATCAATACTTCAGACTGACACCACCTAACCCACCTAACTGATTGCTCTTGCTTAGAGACTCTGCATTTAATTAAGCAGTAAATCATTATGGAATTACATTTTCAACGGCCAATTAACATGCCCTCAATCCCTAGCAATACTGAAACATCATTGTTTTGCAGAATATTTCCTTCAGGATTCTTTCGAGGGCAAAAAAACTTTTACTTGACTGGTAAGGATATTTTTCTCAACATAAATGACCAGACATGAAACAATTATTTTGATTAAGACTGCAGCTAGATGCTTACATAAAAAGTTACACTTTCAATTTCAATCTACAATATAAATTGAGAAAAATAAGTTGTATTCTTAAAAAGGTTTGGTCAAACATGTCTTGACCTAGCTGTATTAGGACTTTTTATATTTAAGACTATTTTCCACTGACACATTCCTTGGGAAAACTTTTTAAACCAAATGAAACACATAAGCATTCATAGTACAGGACCCACTCAAATTTGTGTAAACATTTTCCTTTCCTATATAATCAAATCCTCATTTGTTTTTTGGTCAGTAAACTTGTTTATTTATAAATGTTCTGTCTGGTATCTAGTGTAGCAGAGACCTAATGTTTAGTGCTGCTTTTATTGAGTATTTTAGCAATTTAAGAGAATATGTAAACAGATTGAAAGATATAATATTTATGCAATATTTAGATAATTTAAATTTATGAGGACACAAAGGTAAATAAATGCAACTGGTGACATTAAACTATGTCTGCCAAGAATTTATTATTGGAAATGAAGTGTGTAAATAAGTTAAACATAATCTGTACACAGCTTACATTGAAAACATATCTACTTCCAGGGTTCATAGCCTACAACATAAATACACTATACAAATTTAACAATTATTTCTTGCAGGCTATTTGAGATAATGATTTATTAACCAACATTTAAACATAAATGTGTTTGGCTCCAAAGCTTTGGCTTTCATAATGGAATATAAAATTCTGTGACATTATCTCATTAGCCACAGAAAACTTAATAATAATGAAAGCCTAATTTGATACTATATAATACAGAACTATTAATTTCAAAGATCAAGTTAGTATCACTTATTTGTGAAAACATGTATATTAATTTGTCCTATGAAACTGATGGTTAGTTTCAAATTTAACTCTATAAAATTTACATTATTCATGACCTTATGAAGCTCTATGTATCCTGAAAAGAACAAGGTAATTAGCAAAATCTATCCAGCTAAATGTTACCATAAACTAACGGAACTTAATTCCATGACTAGGATTAACTCACCAAAGAGGAATTAAGAGTTTTTATTAGCTGATCAATTGCTATCAAAGCAAAACACGTTGTAGTAGAACAACATTTTACAAATATAAGGAAGAAAAATTATTTAGGTCTGGATTACATGAATGAAGGCTTTGAGTCATAGGATTCTTTGGTCTGACAAAACTGATTAAAAATCTCTATAAATGCATACTTGTATAAAAGGAGAATCATAATTTTAAGAATAGTAACTCATTATTGGATTAAGATTTCTGACTGACACAACCACTGAAGAGCTTGGGATCAGAAACACCTTGGACTGACTCCTTGGATCCCACTCCCCCTAGAGGAACACCTGACTCAGTCTTGAGGTTGGGGGGAGAAAACTGGATCTGCCAGGAGTGGAGGCTGATCTAAGCAATATTGGGACTGCCTGCTGCCTGCCCAGAGCGGGAATGGGGAGTTGTGGAGAAGAGAGAATGGCCTAATGTGGTGGAGGGGGAAGGGACCTTGATAATAAAATAAAAATAAAAATAAAAATAAAAATAAAAATAAAAGATATTTGGCTGATACACTGCTGCTGTTCATCAGAACATTTGGAAACTGACAAATATGTACTAAGAAAATAAATCACATGGTGATGTCATATCTCAATAAAATAGATGAAAAACAAAACAGAAAGAGAAAAGAGCCTAAATAAGAAGAGTGATGGTGATGATAGGTTGAAGATAACACAAAATATACAGTGCATCACACTATATATGTCAGACTATATTTCACAAGGAAAACTGGCAAAATGTGTATATGATGAATATCTTATGCCTTTACTGATAAACTACAAGTTATTTTAAGAAGTAATTATTTACAAAATTGATGTAATTTAGTGTTTTCACTTACAACTATTTCTTGGGAGAACATAAATATGCATACATGTAATAATTCTGATTATTGGGAAGAGAATCTGTGGTTGGTATGTAAAATGAATTAAAAGCACTGATTTTTTATATATTTACATATTTATGTACATTTTCTATATTTACAAGGAATATATACATATAGGCTCTATAGGAACTTAAGTTCATATATTAGAAAACTATTTGCACATCCTAAAATGAAGGGATTATTAATCTTGGACAGAAGTGATGCACTTACCATCATGATTGGGATTTCCCAGTGTCCATGGCTCATCAGAATCAAAATGAGTATCTCCTCCAATTCCTGGTCCAGGGAAATAGGCATGTGCCAAAAATCCTCCCTCTCCATCAAAGGGGGAACTGTCTCCATGAAAACCAGATGCAAAAATGATGGTTATATCCACATCACGTTTGCCATTTTCGAGTTCACTGTAGGGAACTTCTTCAAATGTTAGAGGAGTTACATTCTGCCACACATCAAAGGCTCGGCGAATTGCTCTCCTGGTCTCAGGGTCTCCAACTTTTGGAGTTACGTTCTTTATACTGAAAGTTAGAAAAGATAATGATCAGTGTGGCTCCACATATTTAATTTGAATTATTGTAGTGTTTTCACCTATTTAATTCAGAATTATCAGAGAAAATGACTGTGCTTTATAGAAACAGAATTTATTCACATTTATTGACTTTATGGACACCGTTTATTACACTGGGTTATTTAACTATCATTGAGGGAGCATTCATATGCCAAGAAGATCTATGTAGGATGCTTAGCAGGAAGTAGAATGATAGATCAATCAGTTTGCCAAGTGATCAGGCAGGTGCAGCACCTTTAAGCTGAAATAAAAACCTCAATTTTCTTTTTATTTCCATTCTTGTAGAGATATATCACGGTAATTATTCAATAAAATAATTCCTTCTGGCTTAGTTCTGTGAACACCAACTCAGCATGAAGTAAGTTTATTCATTTTTTATTTAAAAAGGCCCAGTTATTGTGATCTGTGATATTATGTTCTGCTTAACTAAGTCTTTCTAGTATCAAAAAAGTAAATAAGCTACTTAGAACAAAGACTTAACAATTCTGTGAATATCAATGGAATAAGGATAAGAAATGTTAATTGATGAAGCACAATTATTTTTTTAAATTCATTTATCACTAATACATTTACACACACATATATGTATATATATAAAATATTGATAATTTCTTTCAAATACAACATAAATGAATTAACAAAATTAATGTGTCATGCAGAATACAGTCACACTATGCATTTTAAATTTAACAGATGAATACTATAGAGTTCATATGTTTCAAATATTTTCAATCAGTAATATTCTTAACATAGGATTACACCAAGTAAAACCTCTAATACAATAAATGCTATGATTTTCAATTAAATATAGCTCGCTGTACAGTCATCAAAGAAAATTGTGAGAGCTAAAATTTTTAATGATAGTGATGCAGCCAAATTATGGAAACTAAATGGCATGGCATTGCTTATATAGGACTAAGATTTATTTTTCTGTTTCAGAACTATTTTTCAACTTGGAAAACATTAGAGCTGTACTTTCTAGTAGTAAAGGTAACATTCTGATTATATACAAAAAGTTATAATTATAACAAATGTTATATATAAAAGTTAAAATTATAACAAATTATAACAATATAATAATGATGATTTTATTTGGGTTTTAGGAGTGTGACACACAATATGCTTTATTTAATATCACCAATAATAGGTGGGGATGATAATATAATATCCACCTTAAAAAATGTTACAAATTTTATCAATTTGAAGGATACATTCCCCATGAAGGATGAGGATGTCCTGAAAAACTTTCACCTAAGCACTCTGAGAGTCCACTGTCTTGGAGTCCTTATAACCCATACATCCAAAAAGCCGTCCTTCACAGCCCAGATTGTATTTAGATTTTAAAATGTTGCTGAATCATATTCATTCTACAAAAAAGGACTAAACATTGACAAGTAGACAAGGTTGGAAACAAAGAATAATCCTGGAAGCCACAGGTGGTAAAAGGCTTAGGAGTGAAGATGATCCAGCAGACTGAGTAGCTGCTGCAGTGTGGACAGCAAGATAATGTCAGAGGGATTTGGGGGTGGGGGGGCTGATTTATTTTAATTTCAATTTTCTCATCTTCTTATAATTGAGCTGAATGGTGAACTTTTAGAACAAATCTCTGTCATTTATTGTTGACAGAAACATTTTTATGTAGCAAAATAATTTGTAAACTTATCTTGCTCATAATTTTAAAATATATTTTTATCGCTGTCCTCTTGTTCACTTCTCCTGTGTTGGTTTGAGTGTAAGAAGAACAAATGGAACATTAGGAATGAATCTGAACATTGGACCCCTGCCTCATTAAATGATTCAAACTACAGCGAGGAATGTCTATTGTGGCAGAGAAAATGCTAAAGTGGAAGATTTTATATCTCTATGTATCTATGTATCTATGTATCTATCTATCTATCTATGTATGTATCTATAATCTATCTATCTATCTATCTATCTATCTATCTATCTATCTATCTCTATATATATTGTTTGGTGATTTTACATCATGCACCCCATCAACCTCAGTTATCAGTCCTCTCAGATTCATACCCACTCTTATGATCTCAACATTTACAAAACGTCCATGCATGCTGCTCATTTACTTACTGGAGCATAATTAAACTCCCTGTGGCCAGACTCTTAAGGAAATATATGTCTTTCCTCACCCACACCCCTTCCAGAGGCCATCAATGCAGTAATGAGGCACTGTGACATTTAGCTATGTTCTAGCCTTGAGCTCTTGTATACAATGACATCTTTTTTTCTTTTAAAGTGCACTAATGAGTGAGTACATCCCCCACTTCTTTATCTGTGTTTGCTCAGGAGGATTTTCTCCAAATCCATCCTAAAATGGAATATTTCAAAGAATTTCCCCACCTTCTAGGTGGAAAATGATGGAACAGTAGATCAGGTGGTGCCAACAGAGACAGGTTGCATGCTTTGGGGTTCATACAACTAAGTTTAACGTCAGTAAAAGAATGAATAGAAGAAACTGCTTTCTGCCTGCTAAGGGATGGCTCATTGTCAGTTTTTGCTAGTCTTGTCCTCTCTTCAGCATAGCACCCTGCATTATATTCTATTTTGAGAAAAAGGAAGTATCTACTTGGGGGCTTCAAGATTTTGTAGTTTGTTAGAACTTGCTTCCCATTTTGAGGTAGAAGGCACATGCCAAGAGAAGGCTCCATTCTTTATTTGTGCAAACTAAACTACTAGGAGACATTTATTATGTTTAAACACTATGGGACTAGAATATACTAACAGCATGCTATTTGAAAGGATTGATTGCAGAAAGAGTACTTATCTAGATGCTAGACTGTATTCCAAGAGAGCCTGAATACTTCTGTGGCAAAACATGAGATATTTAAAGAACAAAAACAGTGATAATCTACAGTAATAATTGAGTAAACGAGGAGGCAAATAAAAGAAGTTAAATGTTACTTTACTATATGGATGGATCAAAAACACTTAGCATTTAGAGTCTAGACAACGTAACAATAGTAGGCCAAACTAAATTTGTTCACTTAAATTATAGAGCTAGAATGAGGTGTTATAAAATGAACACAAGAGAAGGTCATAAAATGAGAGAGGACTGACAGGGAGATAATATTGTGTAGAAGGAAGATTCTAGAAAGGAGTAAGCATAGAAGCTCTCTGATTATATTTCTATTACAGACATGACTATCTCTTATGGGAAATGGATGTAGGGATGATTGACGGGAAAAAAATCTTTTACTAACTCACACACAAAAGACATATAGGACCATGCTAAGAGTGATGGTAATAGAAACATAGAGGACACATTTTACTCTAAGTGGAGAGTGGTGATTCAATGTACAATAGAGAAGTGCATTTAATTTCAAGTAAATAATAATCTTAAATGATGAAAACAAATGTAGTTATGTTAGTATGACTTTTAAGTAAGTTTGATTAGTGGCTATTAAAAGAATAAGCAATAAGGACAATATAGACTAATAAAATTGTACACACTTTAACTTGAAGTATGCCCCTGTTTACAGAATCCACATACTGAGGTGCTTCTAAAATATGCTTCATCATCATATATGTAATATGATTTATGAATAAACATCAACCATACATGTGTACTTCAGAGCCAGTTGGGAAATTCAATACAGGAGACTCAAAAAATAAAGTGTCACTTCTTAATCACCCTTTAGATTAGCTGATAAATAATCTCACAGAAAGATTCTGAGATCTTGATAGTAAAATAAAGTGGGTAGCCTTAAAAAAATTTAATATGAAATGCACAAATAACTTAGCTACATAAAAGTTCAGTAGTATAAAATGAGACATACTACCATTTTTGACAACTTTAATGAAGCTGATTTAATTGAAAATTTACATGTGAATTTTCTTTAATAGATAAAGAAAAGAATTTAAAAATTGATTTTATTTTCTCAAGTTTCTATCTGTCTATTTTATAGAAAAGCATATCACCTCTTTCAAAATTTCATTCTGATAATATTTGAAACTTTTATATAAAAATCACACCAAAACAAGACAACCTTAAATCCATTAGAGCAAAATGTATAGAGATTTTTATTTTTGAGAATAACTGGCACTGGTATCAAAATGGCTGAGCTTGCTTGGTCAATTAAAAAGATGTAGAAATCTACTCTTGACATCATTATATACTATGCCAGTTAAATTCATAATAACAACACACAGAAAGATTGCTAATTTATTTTTTCTGTTGGTGACAAATTTTTTGCAAAGTTAGATTGCAGCAATAACTTTGATATTAGGGGAAAGAACAACAACAAATGCCTTTGAATTTAATTAAGATA
This sequence comes from Sigmodon hispidus, assembly GCA_004025045.1. Classification (NCBI taxonomy): domain Eukaryota; kingdom Metazoa; phylum Chordata; class Mammalia; order Rodentia; family Cricetidae; genus Sigmodon; species Sigmodon hispidus. The sequence continues at coordinate 19,501 of PVIH01012384.1, read as the reverse complement.
CAGAAACATTTCAGTATTCTTCTCAAAATCATTATGGTTTTGGGAGAGTTAAATTATTTATATAAGGAAAAAGCTTTTTCTGACAAAACTTACCTATAAATATTCATCGTTTTCTAGGGTTATAAATAACTTTGAGCAGCTTGTTTATTTATTGCAAATACAGAGAACTTTGACATTGCGTGGCTCCATGATTGAGGATATACAGTCAAAAGAAAAAAAGCCAGCCACACAAAAATATTCAGAAATAGCTGAAACTCTAGAATTATCAAACTAGTTATTCAAATAACTCATAAGTATGGCAGAATCTTACTGGAAATGTGGCTAACATAAAAATTATAAGGGGTGTGTGTATGTGTGTGCATGTGTGTTCACGTGTGTGTGCCATTTTAAGCCAAGTGATTGATACTGTAAGAAATGAAGTAAAGGAAAGAGAAGAATTCAAATTATATATAAAACAAATGAAAAATGCCTCTGACATTCTCATTATGGTCAAGAAAAGAATCAAAGAATTCTAAAATATTGCAAGAAATTCTTAAACTGTAAAGTACAGCAAAGAAAAATAAAAACCAGAATAGATTAATCCATCATCTATGGAAAAATAGATATAAAGACTACATCTATGGTGGGAATGTTTTTTTTTGTATATTGTAAATAAAGAATTGTTTTGGCCTATGCACGGCACCGTAGAAGTGGGTGGAAAATCAGAGGCAGCCAGGTAAAAAAAAGAGGGTAGAGTTAAGCCAATCTCCATCCAGCCACCCCCGAAAAAGCAACATATAGGAATCCAGGTGAGCCACGGGCTGTGGGCCACATGGTAAAAAGATAAATGAATTAAATTAAGATTAAAAAAACTAGCTAATAATGTGCTTAAGATGTGGGCCAAACAATATTAAGTTAATATAAGCATATGATTCATTTCTTTGAGAGACAAAAGCCACAGACACAAACCAAGTTCCAACCGCCACCACACGTGCCAGGTCACAAACCTCCCAGACCCAAAACAGGCCGAAAAAACTTACTACAACATACATCCAAAGAAAGGAAAACAGACTTTTCCTTTCTTTGTTTAAGAAAGGAAATGTTTAAGAATTTTTCAGTATTAACAATAGAAATCAAATTTCTGATCCATGAAACTCAGAGCACATGAAAGAGCAACCCACACTTTATCAAAATCATATCTGTGCAGAAACAAAGCAATCAATTATGGTTAGAGTTCTCATTTTAAAAATTCAAAAAGAAAGCAGTACAGAATGTTTAAAGTATTCAGATAATAAATAAAACCACCAATCTAGAAATCAGCATTCAGTGACATTAGAAGTAGAAAAAATAACTTGCTGAAAGAAAAACTAAGAAATTCTTGTTAGTAGGATTTTCTGACAAGAAATTTAATACTTCTTCAGAGATAAGATCAGAAATTCATATCTACATAAAGAAAGGAATATTATTAGATAAGGAATATACTTCTTTCTAAGATACCACCAAACAAACAAAATATGTAAAAACAATATCGAAGCTAACAAGAAAATGAAATGCTTATGAATTAATATTTTATGTATAATATTTAGTATATATAAGTATATATGCCACATATATGAGAAAAAGTAGAAAATTTGGATATAAAGTATATAAGTAGAAAAATAGTAGTGTTCAGGGATAGGAAGATTCAATATGTTAAGGTGATTTGTTCTTTACTACTTACTATATCAGTAGACATAAAGCATTCTTGATCAAAATCATGTACAATTATTTTATAGATATGAACATATGGAGTTTGAAGTTGATATTAAAGTTTATAAAAGTCAGTATATAGATTAAATCCTTAAAAATATACAGACAACTGAAACAACTAGATAGTATAGTAACTTTCAAGCTATTAACTGAGATAGTAAGATGTTTTCATAATGAAAGACTAAGCTTAGAAGGTACCAATGCAGACAAGTCCACTCTTCTATGACAAATGAATGGAAGAACACAGTTTGAGAACTGCTGATTTTCAGCAGTATTGCTAGGGAAAAGGGATATTCATACACACCAACACACAGACACAAACACACATACATATATATAAAAGTACATATATGTTACTGCAATTACAATTAATGGGTACATTTTTACATGTTGTTTCAAAAGCAATTAAAAAAAAAAAAAAAGATTGGGTAAATAGTCCTTAATTTGCAACCAGGAAGCTGTGGTTTTGTTCACCATTACTACATAAACATGTATTGCATTCACTTCTGTAATTCCAGAACTTAAGAGGCAATGAAAGATACTGCATGATAAGATAAAGATAAGATAAAATAAAAGATCATCTAGATGTCTTTGTGTCTCATTGTATTTTTATTAATTAATTAACTCATTCATTCATTTATTTTACATTCTCACAGGAGTTTTCTTTCCATTCTCTAGTCCCATTCCTTCTTTACTTCCCCTCTGCATCTGCTCCCCATCCACTTCTCTGTTTCAATTTTAAAAAGGTTAGGCATTGTGGGACATCTAGGTTGTTTCCAGGTTCTTGCTATTACAAATAATACTGCTATGAACATAGTTGAGCTAATACCTTTGGAGTGTGACTGTGCCTCTTTAGGGTATACACCCAGAAGTGGTATTGCTGGGTCCTTGGGAATTCTCAATTTTCTGAGAAACCTCCATATTGCATTCCAAAGTGGCTGAACAAGCTTACACTCCCACCAACAATGGAGGAGTGTTCTCCTTGCTCTGCATCCTCTCCAGCATAGGCTGTCATCTGTGCCTTTTATCTTAGCCAATCTAACAGGTGTTAGGTGGTATCTCAAAGTTGTTTTGATTTGCATTTCTCTGATGGCTAAAGATGATGAGCACTTTTTCAGGTGCCTTTCAGCCATTCGTAGTTCCTCTACTGAGAATTCCCTTTTTAGATCTGTACCCCAGTTTTTGATTGGGTTATTCAATGTTTTGGGATCTAGATTCTTGAGCTCTTTATATATCTTAGAGATCAGTCCTCTATCACTTGTAGGGTTGGTAAAAATCTTTTCCCATTGTGTAGGCTGTCCTTTTGTCCTATTGACAGTGTCCTTGGCTTTGCAGAAGCTTCCTAGCTTCAGGTAACAAACTGTGGTACATGTACACAATGGTGTACTACTCAGCAGTAAGAAAAAATGATACCCTAAAATTTGCAGGCAAATGGATGAATTTGGAGAATATTCTCCTGAGCGAGGTATCACAAACTCAGAAAGATAAGCAGGGGATGTACTCACTCAGTAGTGGTCTCTAAACAAACAAACAAGAAAAAAAGCCAAGCATGCCCAAGCTGCAAACCACAACCACTGAACAGCTTGGGATCAGAAACACCCTGGACTGACCCTTCGGATCCCACTCCAACTATAGGAACACCTGACTCACTCTTGAGGGAGGGCGGACAAAACTGGATTTGCCAGGAGTAGAGACTGAACTAAGCATTATTGGGTCAGTGGGACCATAGGACTGTCTGCTGCCTGCCCAGGGAGGGGATGGGGAGTTGTGGAGAAGAAAAAATGACCTGATGTGGTGGGAGGGGAAAGGGACCTTGAATAAGAATAAGGATATACAGGGATGAAAAAAAAAATTCAGAGAGAAATCTGAACACAAAGTAAATATATGTGTAGCAATCTTATTTGCATTATCACCCTTGATAAGTCATGCTTATGATTTTTATCTTCTTTATAGTTATTGTTAACTTATCAGCATTTTAAATTTATTTTATTGTTTTTCTTGATAAATACAAAATAAATAAAGAAGAAGAAAAAAAAGAAAAGAGAAAAACAAACAAACAAAAAAAAGGTTAGGCATTGATGTCAATAAAACATAGCATAACAACTTGTAGTAAGACTAAGTACTTCAACTTGTATTGAGGCAGGGCAAGATGTATCAGGATAAGAAACACAGTCCCAAAAGGCAGTGTTAGAGTTAAAGAAATTCCCTGCTTCCATTGTTAAGAGTCTCACAAGAAGACTGAAATACACAACTGCCACATACATGCAGAGAACCTAGGTGAGTCTCATGCAGCTCCATGGTTATCAGTTCAGTTTCTGTGAGCTTCTATGAGCTCAGATTAGTTGATTCTGTGGGTAGTTTTGTGATGTCTGATTAGATGAAAAGCCACTTCTCTCTCTCTCCCCAGAATCCATCACTTTAATGCCTGCAAAACAGCAGCCCCAGTGCTAGTGCTCCTCTTTCATTGCAGAGCCCTAAGCCTGAGCCTGAGGAAGCCCTACAAAAGCCAGCCCCTCCATGGGTCTGCTCAAGAACACACCCACAGGTAACTTAAGGCCCTTTACCCATATTTGCCATGTGACTCTTCTCCTGCCTTTCCTCAAGGGTTATACAGGATAGCTTTGCTCTGTTTATTAAACCTGTATTTATTAATTTGGTTTGATTGGTTTATTGCATTGGCATTGGCAGTAACCCAGCAATTCAGGATTTTTAAAACTTATTAATGTCCTTGACCTCTTGTGTCACATAACCCTTGCTCCCTTTCTTCAGCAGTATTCCTCGAGCTTGACTGTGGTTCTCTGCATCTGTTTCCACCAGCTGCTACATAGTCTTTCTGGTGACAATTGTGCTGGTCACTAATCTCATTCAGGATACACAAACAATAGCCGAGTCAGTATTTCAGCAACAGAGTCCACTATAGCAAGTCATGATTCTATATTTTTTAGATAATACATACAAAGTAAGAAAGTTAATTGGATATTATTAGAACTAAAACAATTGCTCTTAAACAATCACAATAACAATAAAAGTGTAAGGACATAAAACAAGAAAAAAATGGTTGAAGATATAACTGACTAAAGATTCACAGAATAAATGATAAGTCTCTTAAACAAAGTCATCTAGTTATTAATCTGGAAATCTGAGAAGACAACTTACCAAGTAACATATTTTAAGAGCACATAAGTGCAGATGATGCTCTCCATTACTATCTCCACCTCCATGGACAATGAGAAGTCTGCATCTGTGTCCTAATGGGCTTTCATGTACATTTGTCAAGTCATATACATTTGGGAAAAGACTCTAAACTGAGATGTTTCATGAGATCTAGTTATAAGAAAGCCTGTTAGGCATGTTTTTAATTAGCACTTTCTATGGAAAGTCCACCCCATTTATCAACCTACCCTAAGCTGTTAGTCAAGAAAGCAGCCTGAAGAAGACAGAAGAAATTAACAAGTAAGCAGCACTCCTCTGTGTCCTCCGTATCAGCTTTTGCCTGCATGTTCCCACCAGATTTGTACACTTTGCTTTCATCAATGGACTATGACTAAATCCTTTCCTCCTCAAATTGTTTTTAGTGTTTCATCATAGCAACAGTAACCCTCAGAAATCTTTTCAAATCAGATATGGTTTCAAAAACTTACACTACTGAATGCTGGAGAGATTATAGGCAGGATACTTTTCAGATACCACTAGTGTTGATGCAAAACAGAACATTGTGCCAACAGGAAAAGCTATGTTGGCAGTTTTATCTAGAATTCAACCCAGTTTTAATATATGATTAGTAATAACTCTCCTTGGTACTTATTCAAATTATCTAGAAATTTTTAAATGCATATAAAAATTTGCACAAAAATGTTTCTACAAGCCGCACTCCCGAGAAATTCTGAAAACAACTGAGATGGCTTAGATGGGTGGATAACCAAGTGATATCTTTACAGTGGATTATTATTTATTAATGCAAATAAGTGATTTATCAAGTCACAAAAGATGGAAAGAAATTTTAGTGCATCTAAGTAAGGAAAAGTAAGAAGATATTTTACCAGCCTACAACTAAATGGCAATATATAAAAATAAATGTCCATATTGATAATAACAAGATTAGTAATTTTCAGAACTTCAGAGGGGAGATTGTAAATGTTCCTGGCACTCCATGTGGTAGACTCAACATGGCGCCAGGTGAAATAAGAATTCCTGGTATCTAACAACTTCCTGATAAAGCCGACATGGCACTGCATACAGAGAGTGTACCCCTGGGTGTGGCTATGTAGATTCAAGCCCACTCTCTCTCTTAAAAAGAAACACCACATGGCAGCTCACTCTCTCTCCCCACATCCCCTCTTCTCCCTCTCTCTATCTTTTCACTTTCTCCTCTTTCCTGCTCTTCTCCGGGTCCTCACCTTTCGATAATTCTCAAAAATGAACTCTCTTGTGGCACCTGACAGGGAGTGTGTGTCTCTCCCCACACGCACAAACCTAACAGAGATAAATGGAATAAATTGGTAAGACATGGGACTTTACACTTCAGCTACTTTCATAATATTGTAGTTATAGACATGACACCATATACTAGCCAACTACATGAAACCAGACAGGGAGTGTTAGTGCAAATGATAGTTCTCCATCAGTAATCAAAAGTATTCTGGGTCACTAGATGTGCAAATATGCATACTAAAGAAAATATTCCTTACAGCAGAAAATGTGCTGGTTTAGATTCATTGGTCTAAAATTATTGTGAAAATTAGATTTCTATTATTTAAGATGGCCAATTTATTATGAATAAAGTTATATTTTTTATCTATGCATCCATATGTTCAAACGCCCTTCCCCCTTTCACCCCTCCCAGTCACTATCTCTTATCCCCAAATTTTTTATTACTTTGTAGTTGCTTAGAATTATGCTAGAACTTATGAATAGAAATGTAAAGTACATGTGATAGTAGTTTTAATTTTCAGTCTTTTATGTTTTCAAATGTTTATTTCTTTTCTGAATACCTTCTATGGCACTGTATCAGGAAAAGCATTGCTTGTACTCTCTTTTTGTTAATTTCAGTGTCAAATGTTTATTTCTATTTTTTGACTTTTTTAATTAATTAATTTATTTTTTAGTGATTAAACACAATTGGCAAATTCTTTACCAAATTAAACAAAAAAGGGAAAACTTCTACTTCATTATAGCTAGAAATTGAAAGACAAACATTACAACAGATATGAACAGAATCCAGGAAATAATAAGCACATAGATTACAAATTTGTTTTAATTAATTGAAGATTCTGAAAAAAACTGGTGTGTGTTTAGATAGCAAAATTAAACCTAAATTCAATGAATGATTTTAAAAAATGCATACTTTGTAACCTTAAATACTTGAAAGATTAATAAAATATTCCATACTAAAACTAAAAAACAGCAATAACAGAAACAAACACAAGAAAATATGGACTTATACAGAATTCTACTAAAACTTAAAACTAAAACAAATACATAACATATAATTCCATAAAACTTAAGAAGATAAACAGAGACTTTAAAAGTTACAAAGCCAGTGAAACCCTGATATTAATCATAGTATTTCTATTATTTGGTGTTTTCACATCCATCAGCCCATCAAACTCAGGTATCAGACCCCTCAGAATCATACCCACTCTTATGATCTCCCCATTTACAAAGCCACCCATTCATGCTGCTCATTTACTTACTGGGACATAATTAAACTCCCTGTGGCCAGATCCTTAAAGAAAACAAGTCTTTCCTTACCCACACCTCTGTTAGAGGCCATCATTGCAGAAGTGAGGCATTGTGTCATTTAGCTATGTTCTGGGCTTGAGTTCTTGTGTGTACAATGACATCTCTCTCTTTTTAATTTTTTTTTTTAAGACCACTAATGAGTGAGTACATCCCCCGCTTCTCCTTCTGGAATTGTGAAACCTTGCTGAGAAGGATATTTTCATATTCATTCATTTGCCTGCAAATTTTAGAATATCATTTTTTTCTTACTGCTTGTAAATGTGTAAATGTACCACAGCTTATCAATTCACTCCTCAGTTGAGGGGCATCTAGGCTGTTTCCAGGTTCTTGCTATTGTGAATAATGCTGCTATGAACATACTTAAGCTAATGCTTTTGGGGTGTGAATGTGTGTAGAGTATATGCCCAGTAGTGGTATTGCTAGATCCTTGAGGAGATTGATTCCCAATTTTCTGAGAAACCACCATACTGCTTTCCAGAGTGATTGAATGAGCTTAAACTCCCACCAACAATGGAGGAGTGTTCCCCTTGCTAGCACCCTCTTCAGCATAGGCTGTCATCTGTGTTTTTGATCTTAGCCATTCTGACAGGTGTCAGGTGGTATCTCAAAGTTGTTTTGACTTGCATTTCTCTAATGGCTAAAGATTTTGAGCACTTTTACACGTGCCTTTCAGCCATTTGTAATTCTTCTGTTGAGAATTCCATTTTAGTTCTGAACTCCATTTTAAAATTGGATTATTAAGGGTTTTGGGCTCTAGTTTTTTGAGTTCTTTCTATATATTAGAGATCAATCCTCTCTCACTTGTAAGGTTGGTAATATGTTTTCCCATTGTGAAGGCTGTTGTTTTGTCTTGACAGTATCCTTGGCTTTACAGAAGCTTCTTTGTTTCAGGAGCTCACACTTATTGATTGCTGTTCTTAGTGTCTGCACTACTGGTGTTATTTTTAGGAAGTGATCACCAGTACCAATGCATTGGAGGGAATTTCCCACTTTCTTTTTATCAAACTGATAGAAACTGAAACACAGTGTCTCCTAAATCTCCATGTGATCATAACTAAAGCAGGGGAATACAAACTTTTTGTCAAAGACTTAAAGAACAAATGCCATCTTCTGGCTCCTTTGAATGCAGGATCTATTTAAGAAACTAGAGCATTTCTTTTAGTTGAAAAAAAGAAAGGATCATCAGTTTGTTATTGGGTTGTTTCTGTTGTGTAGGTTGCCCCCCTGCTATAATTAAAAGGACTAGTCTCCTAAGCACATTTTCATCAGAGAAGGGCTGTTTGCCCTCAGTCTTTTACAAAGTGTATAAGTGCTTTTCCACCAGCCTTCTACCTTCTCATTGTGCACTATTTGAAAATGAAATTCACTAGAGAAGTAAGGGCAGCTCATGGGACAGTAGGCATTAATATTTCCATTTCTGGAACTATGTAAACAGTATATTATATTAATTTCTTGGAATAATATTTAACTTTCTTTTCAAAGCACACACAGTATAAATGGTATGAAATGCTTGTGAAGCTAAACAAATAATCCCATGAAAAAATTTAAATGATGGTGGATACTAGCTTCATAGAAAGAACCAAGGTTATCTTGTATTTAATTTATTTAAAGAGCAGTTAAGATATGTATATAAAACAATGATCTAGTGTCATTCTTTCTTGGAGGAAAATGTGAGATTATTAAATAACTGATTAATTTAGTCCTCTAAATAATTACAATATGTACATATGCCATATTTTAGTTTATTGTAGAGAAAACCAAGATAAATCATATTTTATTATGACCTATATGTGAAAATAGCAAAAGTTATGAAATTTCCTTTCTAATTATATAATTTGACTATTGCATTTTTTGGTATACCCTTTCCATGAAGTGTCTATCATCTTCTAGCCATTGGTTGAACTATTTCTTTCAAGTATTCTTCTGGTCTTTGGCTAAGAAGAAGCATCTCATTGAGAAGACTCCATGGTTTTCTAGAATGGCTAAGATAATTCCAGTGTTCTAATGTTCACAATTATATAACTGTTTAACTTGTACATTGCTATACATTCCCACATGTTTTATTTATTGCTGTCTCCTAGGGCTAAGCACTGTTCTTTGTTCATAGTGGAATCCTTAAAGTGATTATAATTCAGTTGGCAAAAAAAAAAAAATAACAGTTCCAATAAAATATTGGTACCATTAGATTGGATGTCATTATTTATGATTGAAGAAAACAAAGAAAGGATGTCAAGTTCAATAATTACCACAACAAAAATTAAAAATAAATAAAAATAAATAAATAAATAAATAAATAAATAAATAAATAAATAAATAAGTGGTTACAGAGCTACTACAATTATTAACAATTTCAAGGGCACTTTGTTTAAAAGATGGACTTGACAGACTATATTATTGTTTTTTTAATGTATAAATACTTGCCAAAGACTGTACTGTATCAATGCACTCATCTCAAAATCCCTCAGAATATTAACATCTTTTGGAAGTTGTAAGGCACAAAATACAAAGAGACCTTCAATGTAAACTAAGATCTACAAGGACCCATAATGACCACTCTATTCTCTTCCTATTGCACTTGCAAATCCTGTAGGGTAATTTAAGATCACTGATAATCTATCCATGCTCATAAAATAACACGTTTGAAACATAATATAAAAGCAACAGAAAGAAAGGAAGGTTGGGGTAGGCCTGAGTGCTCATACCTGTAAGTGATATGTTTGTGTTGCCACTTCTGTCCAGTTAGTGCGTAGCGCTTTCGGCGAATGTTGAATTTGGAGCTGCCTCTTGTCTGGTCCGGTACACCACATCGAGGCTTTTTCATCCAGCTGAAAAAAAAAAGTGTTTATTTTCAGCAGTTCCTCTTAATGATTTCAAAGGGAAAACAGACAGCAACTCATAAAGTGATGTGGAAATGGTCAGTGTTCAATGTTCTTCCAATTTAAATCTAAATAAATAATATATTTTCAGAAAAAGTTAACACTTACTATTCTACGACTTATATTCTTTAGTGAATTTATTTTCTACAATGTACTTCGAGATAACTGCAGGAATAAGTTACTTGAAATTTCTATGCAAAATCCAAAAGTGTGTAAACTTGAGCAAATATTCACTTCCTCATGTTGTCTTTGAGAGGACACTGAATGTAAATACTCTGTGTGTTGTGTTTGGTATTTTCTTAGTATAATATTTCATTAAAATACCTACTATAACAAATTATAATTATACCATTCCATAACAAATCTATATATGATACTATATTACAACATCTCATTATAATATGGTTGAAAAGGGAAAATAATTTACAGTCCTAAGATTTTTTTTTCTTTTTTTTTATGGTGGATCACCATAAAAATGCTGAAAATTGAACCCAGGAAACTGGGAGAACAGGCTGGGGTCTTAACTGTTGAACCATCTCACAATTAGCTCCAGAGATTTTATATTCATTATTCTCTTTCTAACAGCAGGAGTCCGTAGAACAGAGTCCCTCTCCACCAGCCTTGGGAGCAGTCGTTGTTTCTTTATATTGCTGGCAGTTTTCCAGTTTTCCTTTTCTTTCAATCATTATTCATGTTTCACAATGATAATCAAACTTAATAGTTATAAAATGCTTTTCAGGAAAAGCAGTTCAGCATCACAAAATGACGCTCAATATTGCAATGAAATGCTGTTTTCCTGTACTAATTTTACTTGCTGCCATATATTATGGTCTAACTTGCTTTCCAGGGCATGGCATTTGATCATAGTTAGGGTTATTACCTACCCTTGAGTCTCGTCTAAACAGAACGTTAAAGATTTTCAGTAGTTTCCCTCACAATAATTTTTTTCTTGCTTCATTAGCCTCTTGGCCAATGACAAATATTACACTCAACCTTCTTGTTGGTACATAAGTCAGAACAAAAATAAAAGTCACTTGTTTTCCTGTATTTTATCACATATATGAGTTTTTAAAATATTTTAAATGGACTTGAATTTAGAAATGGCTGCTTGTGAATATTTACTGTTTAACTGGGTACTTTCATGTGCATTTAAAATTCTGGCACCTGGAGAGTGCAAAATCACTCCCTTTTCAATTCAAATGGCATGCATCCTAACTCCTGACACCTGGGAAGCTACCCTAAATTTTAGGATTAAACCCTGTAGAAATGAATCTTATTGTATGTGTGTGTTCCTATGAACAGATTCTCTGGAGCTAGAGTTATGTGTGGTTTGAGTTTCCGGATGTGCATGCTGTAAACTGAATTCAAGTCTTCTACAGAATTAGTCAGAATTCTCAACACTGAACCATCTTTCCAGACACCTTAAAAGACCAAACCCTTAAAAGGTTTTGTTTAAGTTTCTTACTTTCAATATCTGGAAAGAGGTAGATTATTTCTTCTTTCTTTTTCCCCCAACATTAGAATATTTAAAAATTGGTTCCCAATCCTCATTCTATTTGCATTTTTTAATATTTTGCTTAAAATTTCAAGTAAGTAAAACTGAAGCTAACGTTTCTTCATTGGGGAACAGTAGAACATTGATATGGGTAGTAGAGATTAGGTGGAACAATCTTGTATACCACAGCCCAAATGAAGTGTTGTGAAATTGCAAAACTCAGATCTGTGGCATCTTGCTACTGGAGGTTATCTTGTGGATGTAATAAGAAATGGCACTCATTTTTTTAAAAAATAAGATACCTTGAATCAAATTCTGACTTATCACACAAATTCCACATTAATACTAAAATTCTATATTCCTTTCAAATGATCACATAAGGCTGTTAGTCATAGCATCTCTATATCACCATGACAGGAGCTCATATTATTTAACCTTCAATATTAAACTTGAAATAAGGTTTTAAAAATTAAGAGCTAAGCTCTCCTACAGTTTTTAATAGAGCTATAATTCTGAAGCAAAAATCAATAATAAATTAAGCACATTCTGCAACAGATATAAACCTCCTATCAATACTGGGGACAGAATTGCAAAATTCTAGACCTGAGTACCGCCAGTCAGTATAAATATCTGTTCATTAACTTTATATCAATAGTAGAGATAAAATTTAAAATTCCTTACCTATGTACCTTTCATCATTGTAATTATCTATTCATAGAAACACTGCAGACATTCCTTTTAGGCTATAAGTATCCACCCTCACAAATAAAGATAGACTTTGTAAATAAAGAAAACAAAGGTGATGTGTTTTGTCTCATTTAGAGAGCTGTAAGTATACAGACCTAGCAAACTTTAAATAGTCTATTTCTAGATTTCCCCTACCAGCACAACATAACAATATTTGCATTGTTTCTCACCTTTGGCTGTTTAAACGTATGCATCTCATCCCACTCAATTTGAAACTATTCACAGGGTAACACTGCAGAGATGTGAACAGTAAATTTCACACACCACACAAAGCAGCATCTACTAACTGTCATTTCATACTATGTCTTAAAACATGCGTTTACTTTGACTCTTGATCATATCTGTTTTCCTGCTTCAAATGTATTTTTAAAACAATGTGAGTTAACTCTTTCGCAATTTAAATTCTTTTTACTTTTTTTTGATAAATACAAAATAAAGAAGAAAAAAAAGAGAGAGGAAAAAAAAAACGACATTGTATGTTACATAAAATGAAAATCCTCAAAAAAAAAAAAAAATTGGGGCTGGAAATAGGATACATTCCATTGAAAAGTTTATAAAACAAAATATTGGTTTTTGAAGTCTGTGTAGTTTTTGTGAAAATTTAATTGATTGGGATAAAAAAAAACAATGATAGAAAAAAATTGGAGGATATTACTTACTCAATTGTGTTTCTGTCCACCTTTCCTGTCATGTTAATGCCATAGAACTGCTGCATGGCAGCAAGGGCCGACTGCATGGTCTCTGCAGAACGTAGCACTGACATTCTGGGATCAGTTGGTGGAAGGTATCCGTATTTTTGTAACCAAACCTGTAATCATAAGTACAATTTATTTAGATCAACTTTACAACTTAACATTAATGTTCTAGAATCTACACATATTTAATATCACTGAAACATACATTATGTATTTTAGGTTGTCTTATAATTTCCATAGTGGTTGTAGATATTTCTAACATATAAATGTAAATTAGTAAAAAGTGTAATTAATCACTACTTACTTATCATATGTTTAATTTATATACTTATATTTTTATACTTAATATAAAATGAAAATAACATAAGATTTCATATGCTGTCCAGAAAACCAACTCCAAGATCATATTTTTCTGGTAGTTTGTCAAGACATCATTGCTGAAAAGGATAATAAATGTGCACATGATACATTTAAAGAACCTTTTCTATGAGCAACTGAGCAGTAGCTGCAGCTGAAATAGGTATCTTTACAGATGAACTATAATATTCATAGCATTTGCATCTATTATTCATAATAACACTTTACCAACATCTAGCTGGATGTTCTGAAGAGCATGTAAGTTTTTTTTATATGAAGAATAATCATGTTTAATGTATTTTATACTGGGAAATTGATATATAATATTCAACCCTTTTCATATTTTTAGTTCCCAATTTAAAAGTCTACTGATTTACATCTTCTCTTCAGTAAAAATACTTGAGAGAATAATGAGAGAAAGAAGTTAGAGAACAGCAAATTCTATCTTGATTGTCCCAACAGTTAAGAATCACTTGAAATCACAGGAAACAAACATTAACAAACAAACAAACAAAAAACATCTCAGGGTATTTGAGAAAAATAATCAATTACCACAGAGCACAGGCATATTTTCACACAGCTGTATTCTTTCACTTGAAAACTTCCATCTTGTACTCATTCCTGAACAAAGCATGCTGTCTTTTACCTCAGTCTTCCCAGGAGTTTCAGTGTTTCTTTAACAGCAGTGAACAACTTGGAAAACTACTAAGTTGCATGTAATTGCAGTAGTAGTTTGGGAAGCCATTCAGTAGTGGGTGTCTTTCTCCCTGATATGGTCTAGTTATCATGAAAGTGATTATATAGAACTGAACTTTTTTTCTGTAATAACTGGAATTATGTAATTTATAACTATTTCCCAAGAAGTTAGTTTTCTAAGCAAAATTAACTAGCAGATACAGAAATTAGATTTCATAAAAGCTAATATTAACTATGCTTTACTTAAAACATAAAAATAAGAAGATAGTCTTCTCTAAATTCTCTAAAATTAGCATCCCTAAAAGTACAATCCCTAACATCAGCTTGATAGAAGCTATCGAAAGATGAGCATGGCCTTGCTATCAAGGCAGTTACTGGTAAAAATCAGTCCTGAAAAGCTGCTTTTGAAATGATAAAAGTGTGTCAAGATGCTTCTCATCTCATCTCTGATGAACAGGCAGCCAGAGAAAACAATCCAGTCATCTATTTAGTGGTGGTGAAATCTGAGAAAGATTCCAGTATTTTCTGAATGAATGTGGTAGTCAAAGATATTACTTGGTATGAAATTCAATACTTTAATTCAATTGCTAAAAAATAGATTATAATAATATACATGAGCAGTTTTTAAAGCTCAGTAATTTTTCTATAGCACCACATTCATGGCTTATGGGCTAGGAATCTGTGCATTTTCTAAAACACAATATTTTTTATTATGTAATTTATACATATGTATTTTTATATTTAATTTATTTGCACATAAATTATGGGTTTCATTATTAGTAGCTTTCCTTTTGCTGATTTTATCAAATAAATTGCCAATAGTTTAGCAGCTAAACTTATGCCTTAGTTTTTCAAAACATGTGGTTTCAAATACTGTAAAAATAAAGGTTTATTTTTCTTTATTTTTTTCCTCTTACATTTCATTCTTTATCACAAAAAGCTGCTTTGCCTAATGAGTGAAAAGTGGATAATTCTTTCTCATTATAAAATAAGACACAAGTTTTGAGACTTCACATTATTCATTTTATTTTGAATGATATATCAGTGTCATGATTTTGCCAATCAAAATGGAAAATTTCTTTCAAGCACCATAAATTCCTGAAAATAAATTTAAAAAGTAATATTTGAAGATAGATCTTACCTCATATTTTTCATAGTATCCATGGTTAATAGTATATTATCTACTCTTATATCTCTTGTACTAATCAGACATTTTAACTTATAGATGCATTTGTATATATCTGAATGTATATGTCTGTCTATATATGGAAACATGTATCATGGGTTACATTTAAGAGATTACAATACAGACATCCATCTTCATGAAATGAATTTGTCTCTTAGACTTTGATTTAAACTTCTGACACTACTAGACTAGTGATTAAAAAAAAATTGTCTCCCGAGATACATTTAGTGTCTTGGAATCTTTTCAGTGTACATTTAGAGCCCAAATGCACATTATGAGTACTCAGGGAATATGTTCCTCAAATGTCCATTTATAGACAACATGAAGGGAAAGTCAGAATATATAAATCTCACAGTAAAAATCCACGCTCAGTAAATCACATCATTTATGACTTGTATTGTTAAAATTGAGCCTGTTCAAGTAGAGACAGACCTTAAAATGAGAAAAAACCAAAAAATAGAAGGAGTTTAAATAGCCTTTGGAGTCAAAGGTCACAATAAAAGAATCACAAACTGAAAGCTTCTCATATCTCAAAACTAGGGAAATGTAAAATATTTGCCAAACTGAGCTTGGTGACATACATTTCTCTGTTTTATTTATTTTATTTTGTTGTTGTCATTAGATCAAGTGAATTTAAGAACATTGAAAACATTAACAATGAGAATGTTCTTTAAGGAAAATTGACCTGCCTTACAATCTAGTGCTTTTAGACATTGACACT
Source organism: Sigmodon hispidus (assembly GCA_004025045.1). Lineage (NCBI taxonomy): Eukaryota > Metazoa > Chordata > Mammalia > Rodentia > Cricetidae > Sigmodon > Sigmodon hispidus. The sequence goes on along the minus strand of PVIH01012384.1, from coordinate 3,258 downwards.
TGAACAACCACAAAGCTCAACAGGATATATGTGACCTCACTTAACTTTATTTCCTTGTTTTATACTTTACCCATGTATATTTTGACCTTTCAGATACAGCTTCTTTTCTATATTTAGTTGTGTATCCTAAAAGCATAGTCAAAAAATGCTTCTCTCTACCAAATGGGATCTTAAAAGTAAATAAAAAAAAATGCTGCCCAAGAGATAAAACCATCACTAGTTTGTACTATAAATAGGAAGCACTTTCAAAAGTAACCTTCACTATAAAAGAAGCCATTATTAATAATATTAGTGCATCTATATCATGAAAATCCACATTAACTGGTTCACTTAGGTATATAATATTATACACAGTATCCTCAAAAAAATTAGCAATTTAATGAGCTGTAAGTATGCTTCATCAATGACGATATTAAGCAAGACACTGAAAGCTGACATATTCTTACTTACTAATATTTACGAATAATTTTAAATTGGTCACATACCTCTAATCATAAATAGTTATTTACATTTTTAATGACTTAAATTATTAATGTTGATGGGAATATATTTTAAGAATAGGAAAAATCTTTGGAGGATATACAAAAAGAAGTGGTCTTGATATTTTATTTGACCTGCAAAAACAAAACAAAACAAAACAAAACAAAACAAAACTTTGATAATACAAAATACTAATTAGCTAAGAAACACAGATTTCCATTTATGTTAAATAATAATCATTTGTAATCAACATGCACCAGGGGAAGGCATGTTGCTGTATCTATTTCATATATTCCAAACCACAGTACTAACCACTGAAATGGAAAGGTCATTGGTGATAAGTATACTTTAGAAATCTGGGATTGTCTTTTCCTTAAAAATAAGAATTTCCATTTGTACACAATTATTTTTCCTATTTTAGAAAATTATTTTTAAACATTATTGAATTCAGAGCAAACATATTAGTATAACTATTAAATCTGTGAATAGTATAATTATTATATCTGTCTAATATAACGGCTGTATTGAAAACACAACTGATAGAATGCATCTCATAAGACAAAACATAACTGCAAAAATAGTTAAACTACAAAATTACTATGAACTTTCCACATAAATACACTAAATTATCTTATAAATTGAACCAGGAGTTCAATAAGCAATGATAAAATTTAGAGTTTGCATTGTGGTTCTAAAAATTGCTATAAACATAAATTATAAGTGCCTAGTAGTGAAAATGTTAAAATGATAAATGTGTTTTCACTCAGAAATTGTCATGCTAAAAATTGATAGAACAAGTTAATTGGACAAAAATTGATCTATCTTTTTATTTAGTTATTCAAATGGTTTCCATGTCACTATTTCACCCCACAACCTGAATGAATCACTGTATTTATGTTCAGACACAGTATTCACTCCACTGAGAATTTTACCATTCATACAATGAATTGCAAAACTGAACTAAAATAGAAGATATATTCTGCCCTAGTTAGGTTTTGTTTGATTTTGTTGTTTGCTTTTTCTGCTTTTGTGTTGTTTGTTTGCTTGTTTGTCAATTTGTCACAAGCTGTGCCAAAATTTAGAAAATATCATCACTAGATTTTCTAAAAGACAAGTCTGTGGAATAACTGATGTGGAATGGCACAACACATTATAGGTTATGTCACTCATAGCCAGTTAATCCCAGGAGGTATAAGAAAGCAAACTGAGAAAACCAAGGAAATTGGGGCAGTAAGCAGTGCACCTTCATGCTCTTTTTCAGTTACTGCCTGGAAGGTCTTGTTTTGAGAACTGATTTCCCTTTGACAGACTGGAAACTGTCAGAGGAAATCAGAAAAAAAACAGCTATCTCATGAATGTACACTGCAATAAACAACATCGCTGTATATTTTAGATCAAACTGAAACTCTGTCATCCATGATTGAAACTAAATCTTCTATATGTTAAAGTGAGTATAGTTCTTCTACATAGGTGAACTGAACTTTGTAGCTGGTCACCATAGAAGCCAACCTCTTCAAGCAATAATATCCAATCTTCAATAACAAGCTTGTGTAGCTCCCTTAATTGGAATCCCATAATCTGCTAGGCATCATTAGAGAAAGTTAGAGAACTGTGCTCCAAATACTTTCTGCTGCTCATTCATCAGCCCATTTAGATTCCATATGCTTTCTTGGCACAGTCCCATAAATATAACAATAAAAGAAAGCTATCTCAAACCCAAACCAAAACGCAGGCACAACCACTAAAAACAACAAATAAAGAGGATGAGTTCATTGTCACAATTCATGCTGACATTATTCTACATTATATCATAGTCCCCTAACAAAAACAAAGCCAAAAATTTTCCCATGATATCCATACTTTTATAGATGATGGAAGAGAAGGGTTAAACAATATAGCATATGAATTTCCTAGAAATCATATGCGTAGTGTGAGTCATATGCATAAGGATCTCAGCTTCCATTTTTATTCGCGAAGCAGAGTCAGATTCACTACCACTACAAGATAACTTAATTAATCAGTCTTCTTCAGAACCTAGAGAGTGGTTTATTCAAAATCTCCCATTCAAATAGAGGAGCATTCTGCCACCAGAACTCAGGCCCTGACACGGCCACTTAAATGAGGCACTGGGCACAGTCTGTCCAGAAAAAAGGTGACATAATAGCAGCAGGAGAACAGCCAAGTCCCAGGGTGCACAGCTGAGAGGTCATGGGTCAGATGATGACTTCCACCACCAGGCCCTGAAACAGATACTTGGCTTCAGCACAGAGAATAGTTAGCCCCGAACACTACTGGTATAATAATAAGGAAACAGCCAAGTCACTGTGAACACAGCTGAGGGGTGACAGGTCAAGAGGTAATAACTGGCATCATAGTACTGCGACTTCACAATAGCAGCCAGTCTTCTGAACACATAACTGATTATGAGCCCACAGACCAGTAACCCACTGAAAACCAAACAAGAATTAAACAAAAGTGGACTGAAGAAACAATGCGCAGAGGCCAGGGCTAAAATACATACAACAACACAAAGGTCAACAGGGTACCACCAGAAGAAGCAAATGGTTCTATAGCTCCAAGACCTGAATGTAACAATGAAGAGAGAACAGCAGAAAATGACCTTAAAAGCATCTTTATAATAGAAGACTTAAAAAAATAAAAATAAAAAGTCTCCCTTAAAGGAATAGAAGAAAATAGAAACAGAAAATTAGAAGAGATGAACAAAGTCCTAAAAAAAAAAAGAAAAGAGAAGAAAACCAAGGAAAAAAAAAAAAAAAA